>CM035230.1:46490904-46537179 GCA_020226215.1 Sindora glabra | reverse complement strand
CTAGATTCCACCTTGTGCGTCCTATTTCAACTTTATCCCTCACACTCTATTGCAGCCTTATTCCTCTCTCCAATATAATGTCCTCTTACGTATGAATAAAATTTGCCCTTTTTATAGGGCCACTCCTTTGAGGGGTTAAGTTATGATTAATATACCTCCCACCAAAAATTTTCTTATAATTCAAATATAATAATATTCTATAATTTTGAAAAAGTCCATAGTTTCCTATGCATAAGCATGAAATAATCATTTATGCAATTTCGATCACAAATCATTTATTTATCATGTTCAACAATTAAATTAGCAATTATATTGCTAATGCTTCTCTTTACAACACCACTAATAATATTAAATGGAAATTCCAAAATTACAATCCTCAATTCATAATTTCTTTAATTTTTCTAAACAAAATCTAAGCCTAATGGGAATTATTTAAACTAAACATAATTATTATATAATATTGTATAAAAATTAAATAAAATTAAATTAAAAATTGGATAAATAGAACTCACCTCAATTCTCCCAATGATACCTCTTACTTTTCTCTCTTTCTTCTTTCTTTCTCTCTCTTCTCTCACTTTCCTGCATTTTTCTTCTTCTTACTGTAAGGATCCCCCTCCCCACCTATTTATAAAACATGGATGGCGGTGACAGCACTGCCATCCAATAAAAAATTATTTTTTTATTTTTAAAATTTTTGTTTTTATTTTTCAATTTTTCCCCTTATCTTTTTTTAAATTTACATTTTTGTCCTCACAAATTATTTTTCAATTTTGCCCTTCTGCTTCATAAAAATTTACACATTTGCCAATATAATATTTTTTTCCAATTTTACCGTTTTCCTTTATGAAAAATTCTGAATATATCTAAATATTTTCTAAAAATTATTTATTTACTTTCTTTGAAAATTTACATTACAACACATTTATAATATTTTTATATTTTTATTTAATAATTTTATTTATTTAATAAATCAAAATATTTGGCTATTACAAATTCTCCCTCCTTAATTAAAATTTGCCCTCGAATTTTCAAGAAGGCGAGTATGATTGCATAAGATTGTTAACAACTTGTGTATCAATTCTATGCGTCATCATATGAATTGAACCATTCTATAAGATTTCATATATTACATAATTTAAACATAGTCACATGAACTTTTAATATTTAAATAATCCAATAAATTACTTTCCATCAAGCTCAAGTAACATGCTCTTTTAATTGTTAACACATAAGAAACATTAAACATGATAAGCACTCTGAACACCACTTATGATGCATTATGCAATTTTTAACTTATATTTTGTCTCCTATCTCTTGATCAATCATGTAAGAAATGTTGTTTATACCAACATTGATCATTCATTATAATCTTAAAGCATATTTTGGCAACCAATCATAATTAATAATTCTGAGCTAAGGATTTCAGCTAAAGTTAAGACAAATGAGACTTGAACTAGGCTTTATACAAACTATAATAATTTTTCCCACTTCATTTGATCATACCATAATATTTACAATCAATAGTTATATTCATATTTGCCGATGGCAAATACACAAATTACTATAACAATCAACGTTGCCTAATTATCTTCACTCAAGGTTCTGTTGACTACTAGTTTATCACAACCAAAGCTAAGAATAGTAGTAGTATGATTACAACTAATGCAACAACCAATGCTATCTGATCATTCACAAAATGAGAATTCATAAACCATCTTTGAAGAAAAAGGCAATACATTCCCTATTGGTCTAATCCTAACCATGGGTAACCTTCATTCTAACATGGATCACAAATCATTATACATGATAAAACTATAGTTTAGAGTATAATAATCAAAACATACAATTTTCACATCACTATATATCTTTTTCAAATTGTTGCAAGATTTATTTTGGTGTGAAACAAGGCCCAATAGTCTAAAACAAAGCAAAAGAAATTGAGAAACTTGAGAGAAGCAAAGAAATTGAGTAATGGAAGCTCATATAAGGTAAAGAAATAATGATGGAAACTAACAGATAAACCAAATGATAAAAGCCAGCAAGATATAATGGAATGGTGATAGAAAAGCCAAATTAGGAGAGATATAAAGAGAGATTGAATGATGGAAAGGGTAGGGAAGTTTTACAGTAAGAAAGGAAGAAAAGTGATTGGGTGATAGAGATTATGAAGATAAAAAAATAGAATAGGATAAAAGAAGAACCCCAAAAGAAAAGAATCTAGTGCTTTCAACACATGTCATAATCTCCTATCTTTATTACCACTAAGTTAACCTTAGTGGGGTGTTGGTAGGGCTAGAAGTTTTGGATCCACCCGCTATAAATCGCAATTATATGGTTTGGGTCGAATTAAATATCGTAATGGATAAAAGCGGGTGAAATTTAAAAGAGAATTTTAGGTATACAAGCAAGGATGGGTTGAAATTCTCTATACAATTTTGATCGTAACCCACCCATAAACACTGAAAAATATACTAGTTTTCATATATTATTTATGATTCCCCCTACTTATTATGTTTATTTATTGAATTATCTTGTAAATTATGTGTAAAGCTCTAAATCTTCAATGAAATCAGATGTTAGAGTTCCCTGATAATAGTAGTTCCTTAATACTATATGTTAAAGACCATAATGCTTTATTATTCACCTCAAGTATTAATGAATATGTAGTGCAATACTAAAATTGTTTCTAAATCATATAATTGAATCGGTTAAGTGAGGATGCTACTTCAAATGGTCTTTACTCTAATTTTTATTTATTGTTACAAATATTGTAGATCTTATATCCTAATAATTGATAAATCTCTCTCTTTTTTTACTTCTTTTTAATTCTAATTTTGTTTATTTAATTATTTATTCCTCAAGAAATTATAGCAAAGCTTTCATAGGGATAAAATTTTAATTAAGTTTATCTTTTAACCCACCCACACTCATAAGTAATCATAAATATCTGTAATGTTTGAGGCCAAGTAGGTAATATGATTTTTATGGGCAATTGTAGGTCCGATTTTATTATGTGTAATTTTAGGTAGGCGGTTAGTTTAGGACCTTTAACCACTTCTAACAACCCAATTTCCACCCCTAGGTATTGGTGTACAACTATAGCACAATTATGTATGCCATTCCTAGCAGTTAATTCTTTTCCTATACGAGTAGATACTATCATTATTTGCTCTAAGGGGTGCATAGGTTTAGGTATTTTCTTTGCTAGATTATAAGATATAAAAGAATGCACAGCACCAAGATCAAATAAGGCAGTAACATTGTGTCCTTCAATTAATTAACGTACCTTTCACTACTTCATTAAATGTTCCTGCTTCCTCTTATGTGATAGCAAACACTCCTACTTGCAATCCTATAGCTTCTTATTTTTTTATTCTTCTTGTTGGGCATTGCTAGTGCTTTTATTGATTTTACATTTGACATGCTTGGTTATTATTGTTGGTCACTCTGGACATGCATTCTTTAATGCGGTGTTGGTTTTCCACATTGGAAACAAATTATGCATCTTCTTGGATGAGCTCTTTTGCATTATTGGCAATAAGGGAAGCTTTCTCTTTGCTGAAATAGAGATGATACACTTTGGCTCCTACCCTCGAAAATCCTTGTTTGCTTCTGCCACTTCTACTTTGAAAATTATGTTGACTTTGAGATCCTCTAACAAATCACTCTTCAATGCTCCTAGATAGTGTATTGGAAGTTGATGCAACTCCCTTAATCTTTTTACTACTTCCTTCCTTGAATATGCTTCTCTTTTTACCTGAGGATTCATCTTTTTCTCTTTTTTCTTGTAGACGAATTTCCATCCTAATTACTTGGTTTAGTGCTTGCTGATAGGTGGTCGCCTTAGTAACATCCATACAGTTAAAGTAGTAGTCTTCGAGCCCATTGACAAATCTTTCGACTTTAGCTTTTTCAATAGGTATCAAATAAGTAGCGTATCTCAAGAAATGCATAACTAAGCATTATATTCTAGAATAGTCATATCTCATTGAGTGAGACGCTCAAACTTTTTGGCTTTGGCTTCTTGGATGCTTAGTAGCAAAAATTAATCCACCAAGTCATTATAGAACTATTCCCAAGTTAAGGGAGAAGAAGAAATGCTTCTTTGATCCACATGTTACATGTACCAATAGTAGGCTATATCATCTAATTGATAGTCCACTAGTTCAATTAGTATAGTTTTTGAACAGCCCAACATTTTTTAATTTTCTCAATTTGTCCAAGGAATTGGTATGGATTGATAGAAGGATTAGCACCATTATATCTTGGTGACTTGAGTTTCAAAAATTTATAGACAATTTATAATTTATTACCGAAGGGGTATTGGAGTTGGCTGTCTAACTTCATTTTCTACATAATTATGATTCTCGACTCTCTCACTTTTATTTATCTCTTTATTTTTATTTGTACCCACTATTTCAATTAATCTATCGACAGTATGTTGCATACAGACTATCCACTAGTAGATCTAATTCCCTTGTGTTCACCTATATTCCTATAGCACACAATGGAAAGATTAACATATAACTTATACTATTCAAGAGCTAAGACTTTCAAAATAATACCTAACTATGCTTGATGGATCCCTCAAATCACATCATTGGTATACCATAATTAGGAAAACCTAAAACCATGCTCTGATACCACAATTGTCACGACCCAAATTTTCAATTTGGAAATCATGACCGGTATGAATATATCATAATCCTATGGTATATCCACCAACCTTATTCAACTTTTCTTTTATTTCTAACTAGACACAATAATATTAATAAATTGATATATATAAAGATTAGTCATATTTACAAATCAAAATAAAAGTGTTGTCTCATAATTCATACAAATATTAGGAAGTACTCCACTACTAAAATACTATACTTTAAACATCTAACAGTTCAAATTACATGGTATACCAGTGATCACATATGATCTAAGGATCCACCTATAAAGAAATTTAAAACAACAACAGAATGAGTATTTTAAATACTCAGTGAGCTATTTACATTCCAATTTCTAACATAATTCCATAAAAAATTTATCATTCTTCTTATAAATATTTAATTAACAATAATTGTCTATCAACATAATCTAACTCTATCAATATAATTGAATTCAAATTCTAGCATACAACTAATGTATAATAAGCAAGTGAGAATGGTGGGGAGGTATAGGTTCCACCTTATGCCTCATATTTCAACTTTATCCCTCTTTTCCAGCCTTATCCTTCTCTTCAGTATAATGCAATTTGCCCTTTTTATAAGGCCACCCCTTTGAATGGTTAAGATATGATTAATATACCTCCCACTAAAATTTTTCTTATAACTCAAATATAATAATATTCTATAATTTTGAAAAGGTCCATAGTTTCCTACGCATAAGTATGAAATAATCATTTATGCAATTGCAATTACAAATCATTTATTTATCACGTTTAACAATTAAATTAGCAATTATATTGCTAATGCTTCTATTTACAATACTACTAATAATATTAAATGGAAATTCTAAAACTACAATCCTCAATTCTTAATTTCTCTAATTTTTCTAAATGAAATCTAAGCCTAATGGGAATTATTTAAACTAAACATAATTATTATAGAATATTGTATAAAAATTAAATAAAATTAAATTAGAAGTTAGATAAATAGAACTTATCTCAATTCTCTCAAGGATACTTTTTACTTTTCTCTCTCTCCTTTTTCTTCTTCTTTCTTTCTCTTCTCTCGCTTTCCTACATTCTTCTTCTTCTTGCCATAAGGCATCCCCCTCCCCCTATTTATAAAACATGGATGGTAGTGACAGCAACACCATCCAATAAAATATAATTTTTTATTTTTTTAATCTCATTTTTATTTTTTAATTTGTCCCTTCATCTTTTTTCAAATTTACATATTTGTCCTCATAAATTATTTTCCAATTTTGCCTATCCACTTCATAAAAATTTACACATTTGCCAATATAATATTTTTTTTTCCAATTTTACCCTTTTCCTTTATGAAAAATCCTGAATATGTCCAAATATTTTCTAAAAATTATTTATTTACTTTTTTTGAAAATTTACGTTACAACACATTTATAATATTTTTTATATTTTTATGTAATAATCTTATTTATTTAATAAATCAAAATATTTGGCCATTACATTAAATCTAATACATGTAAATGTAATGAGTAATATTTATTAAAATTTCATGTATGATATTACATCAAATGCCAAACAAGACTAATAAAATCAGGCTTTTTACCTTACAAACTTATAAAAGCTCCATTAAAGTGAAAGACAAAATATGATCTACTATTAAACCAAAAACTAGAATGTAGGAATAAACACAAGATGTAACACAAACCCTATGTTTATATTCCATGTTTTTCCAACAAGTGCTAAACCTAATATATTTAGCTAAAGGCTTATGGAGTTTCAATCTTGAAAAATAATTAGTGATCATAAATACAAAATCAAAAAGTATCATTTGAAGGTTGGAAGGATAGCATATCTCATTAGAGGGAGAATTATTTTAAGCTTGATGATAAAATTTATGAATAGTATTATAATTTCACTCTTTTTATTTTCAATTCATAACTTACTTTTTGCACTATTTAAAAGTTTAAACATAGATTATTAAGAAATAATTAACATATATAATAAAACAATGTCTTAACTAATAAATTTTAAACATTAGTTATCAAATAAGAATTGATATCATAAATCAAAAGCTTTTATTTTTCCAATTTTATTTCAAGCAAAAATTTTATGATTTTATAAGTTAATAGCATTACTTTTTTTGTATTACAATGTTTTTCATATACAATCAAATAAATACAAATAGTAATAGATTGAATAATCTAACATATGAGAAACTATAATTTATACTGAACAAAAAGTTTTAGTCAAGGTCAATGAGAAACTAACAAATGAAAAACTATAAACTATAAATTTTTTACTTGAAAACTAATTGTACAAAAAGGTGTAAAGTGAGATATCTCTTTTCATAATTCCTTTATAATATAATAAGGTAATGATGGATATCGAAATTGATGATAAATTATAGTGAAAAGAAGCAAAATAACTATTTTTTAAATTAACTGAAGCCTTCCAATGTAAATATGATCATTTTATTTATCTTTCATACAATTTCTCATTAGTTTTATCATCTTTGCATTTTTCCGCTAATTGTACTTCTTAAGATGAAATAGTAAAAATAACTCTAGATGTTATGATAGTTATAAACTAATGATAATTATAGTGAAAAGAAGCAATGGAACTAACTTGGCAATGAACTCAAAAAGTCAAGTTTTCTAGTGCTAGAATGATCATACTACTTCTTGTTGTTACAATTTCTCATCAGTTGGCACATTATTGATAAGACATCACCTTGATATTATAAATGAGATTGTAAATGAAATTCATAGGCATCATGCAGAGATTTAAACATTGGTACATATTATGTATATTTTATTTCATAAAGCTTAATTGTTGGTATACCTTGAAACATTGTCATTTTTAATGATTTTTGGATATATGTTACTTCATAAAACTTAGTATTTATGATTCATTTTTGCATGTCCTAATACAACACGCCTTATAAATGTCATCATTAGCGCATTGGTAAATATTTATTAAATGTTAGTTGGCCTTTCAACATTGTTTATTTTAAAAAACTAACATGGTATCTACTTCTTGACAAACTATATTAAATTTTAATAAATAATCAATGTTGTTTAGCTATATTTTTTATGAATACAACTTTTTCACATTTGCATTTTACTAACAATGGCTTAGATGATATCTTCATAACCTAATCTATCAATGAATAAAATCTAGAAATTTTTGTCCAAAAAAAAGTGATGGTGATTGTTTTCTTAATATCCTTTAAGCAGTTGATTGCTTTCATGTACATAGTAACTAGTTTGATCTTTAAAGCTATTTTTAGTGAACCTTCATAGAAATACATGCCCATCACTTTCATATCCATAGCAACCATATCTTTGTTTTCATATTCATGGTAGCCAGTACTTTCATGTTCATTTCATTGAAAGGATAACAGCCTAAAAGTAGCGATTTACATCTTTGCAGTTGATGATCAAGTAACATCAATCATGTGTTTTTCTTTAATGCTAGCACTATATAAATTGGAATGAAAACCTAAATAAAATGTGGAGTGAAAGAGAACCTAGATAACAAATAAAGTGAAAAAGAAACTTTATAGGCAAAGAACTTGAATAATAAATGGAGTGAAGGAGAAAAATTTGTTGGTAGAGTGCATTAGTTATATAATTCTAGGTGTAAGTTATTTGTATACAACTAGTGTCCTTTTGTAGAGAAAACAAATAAACCATTCTATAAACTACTCAAGAGATGGATCAAGTGTGAAAAAGTCAAAAAATTGCATAAACAAAATGAAATATTTGCTATTTTTAAAGACATTCATTTTTTAAAAAAATTTGAAGAAAAAAAGGTTAGTTTTTAAATTATTAAAGAAATTTTATGTAATTTTATTAAATATAAAAAATTTGTAATAATTTATATTTTTTTGCATATTTTACTTACAACAATACCAACATCAACACATTTAACATGATAAAGAAGAAAATCAATATAAGAAAAATTATTCTACAATTTTATTCATTCTATATGTCATTATTTTAACATATGCAAATTTAATATTACATTAGGAAGAAAGAAGGATTTTGATTTTCCACTTTGATTGCCAACATTGATATTAAGTCTCATATCCATCATGTAGAAACTACTCGCAACATCCATTAAATTTTAATATTGATAAATCATAGGTTTAGGTAATATATTTGCTTTTATTACTAACAATAACCTACATTTGAAGATGAGGAAAATAAATCTCCCTCTTTCTCATCTAATACATCTAAAAATGGTAATGGATAAATTAGTAATAATCAAATTCTATAATGTTTCCAAAGGTGTTAGATGAAATGGTGGGGGAGCTATTTTCCTCCTTACCATACACATACTAGAGTTCGATAATGCATGCTAAGGCCTTACCGAGATGTTTTCAAATAGAGATTAAACATGAAATATATGGGAAATAAATAAAATCATAGATGTCAGTTATTAATTTAAAACCCACATCTTAAGCATAAATGATTATTAAATAAGTGCCAATTTCATTTCTAAGGAGGCTTTTGAAATGCCTTTAAATATCAATTAATAAAAAAATCAATGTGTCATCTTTCTAGGTGACTTTTGAAATGCCTTTTGAATGATGGTTTCTTAAATAACTGACGTCTTATCTTAATGAGGAATTTTAACCTTTCAAACATAACCACTTTAGAAGATGGTTATGCAAAAAACCAACATCTTAGATTTTCATTTAAATTTGAAATATGCCAAATGGTGGTCTGTTTTAGAATCATTGTTTTATTTGCTTCAATAATTTCAAAAATATCACTACATTAATATAAACATTAGTTTGACCTATGATTAATGTAGAATTACAAATTTATGGTAGTATTTTAAGTAAGGAGAGATTTATTTTATTTCATTTACAATTCTTATTTTAATTATATTTGTGCCATTATGAAATCTATTGAATTAATCAAGGATTTCACTAGAATTCATTTTATTTATCCTAAAATACATATTATATCAAACTTTTTACCCTCTTCCTAATCTTATATTTATCATAATACTATCAAAATTTGCTTCTCTGTTCAATTTCATTCATTTTTTTAATATATTTCAAATGAAAGAATTTATTGACAAATGAATTGAAATCATTCACTACTATGCAATTACTAATAGGTATCAATTTTCATTATCATTAACTTCTATTTTGATACAATGGTATTTTTCAAATTATATAAAAACTTAAGATGAAAGATATTAACTATAATCAACATTTATTTTCATGCCATAGCATTTTTCAAAATTGTGGCAAATTTGCAATGTTACTGTTAAACTTAATCAATGTCTAAATTTAACTAGCAAAAACTTAGGATATCAATTTTTTTCATAACCATCATGCAAAAGGCATTTGATGTATTTTGCTAGGAATTTTAAATATGTTTATATGTCAATTTTACATAACTATCATCTAATGGTATAGTAACTAGTAGCTTACTTAAAAAATGATTGTACATAAAACATAGGTTTTGCATCAATAACAATTGTCCATTGTTTTTCATACTGCTTATAAATTTCTCTCTCACTCAATTTTGTCTTCTAGTGGCATTAAAGGACAAAACACCTACCTTTGTTAACCATTAAAAATGCTTCAAATCTTATAGGAGTATCTCACCCAACCATAAATGATTTCTACATTTCTAAATTTCTAGTAAGGATTGGTCCACCAGGTACTCTACTAGTAAATTTTTCTAAAATTTTGTGAATCACTTCAACATAAGGAAAACAAATTAGCTTTCTTTAACACATGAGAATTTACAACAAGAATTTTAATTTCAAGGGTAAATCCAAATACATAATGATTATGCTATAAATGTGTATTGATAATCTAGTATAGTTTTTGTATAGGTTGTTTTGTGGAATGCATACATATATATGTAATGATTTAGCAAGAAATAAAATGCTAGAATAAATTTGTAGAATTGTTTGTCTATTTTCTCATCTAATTATATTTTCTTAATAATTTATTCAATGAAAGTTAAATTTTACCATAAGTTTGCATATTCAATATTTAGTTTAAAAAGTGTACTAAATAAAAAAAATTAAAATGCAAATAAATTTCTAGTTAAATTTACAATTTGATTGCAAATAACTTGATGTTTAGTTTAAGGTCAAAAAAGTTAAAAAACAAGTATGAAGAAAGAAAATAGGATGAGATTGATATCCCATAATCAGTGGCTTTAAAATGTGCAAAAACCAGTATGGTGGGTTAAGAATTTAAATAAGAGATGATAGGTCAAGAGAAAAAGGAAAATAGTGATGCAAAGTAGCAACTCTATTTTATCCTATGTGAACACACCATGATACATACATAGCAAACATTTCCATCATATGAAAAATTAAGTATACTTGAATATTTATCAAATAAACTAAAGATCTGTATATTACATATTGCTTTTGGAATACAACATTGTGAACAAATATACAATAGACCTAATGGTAAGTGATTGGCATCAAACTAAAGTAAACCAAACAATAAAAAAGACCAAGAACTTGAAACTTCAAATAAAAACTTTGTCATTTTCATATTCCAACAAAGTAAACCAAATAGCTCTACTTATCACAAAACTTCAACTATAACGAACTTGTTCTAACTCCAAGTGTGCCAATTGGACAATAACTCGATTTGGGCTACTAACTCCACCGTATATGGAGGTAGGTGCACCCATAATGTTAGATTCGAGGTATAATGAAATTTCTCTATCATTTTCAAGATAAGAATCCAAAATCTCTATCCTCTAGTTCTATAACATATGAAATAAGATAGAATTGAAACAAAATAAAGCAATGGAGACAAAGAAAATACATTAAATAAAAGTGATAAATATAGGAATTATGAAGTAAATAGAACAGATCAAGATAAATTGGACATATCAAGAGAAGAATAGTTAACATGATGTGAGCAATGATTTTTCTGAGAGATTTCATACCCTAAATAACGATGAAGAAAATGAGAGTTCTTTTCTATGCACATAGGAGTGATGAAGGCCAGCCTTATGAGATGAAATGATAAATCAGAATAGACAAGTTTTCAAAGAAATAGTGAAAATGAATTTTTTGAAAAAAAAATGAAATAGCTACGTTGTCCTAAAATTAAAATCGAATCTATATAAATTAAAAAATGATAAATTTTAATCAAAGTATAATTTAAATTTAAATTTAAAAGTATAAAAACTATGAAAATGGAATTTTTTATTAAAGTATAATAATATTTTTAAAATACTATTTTAGAATAATATAATTAAAAATTGATTTTAAAAGCACAATTTTGAAAAAAAATAAAAGTATAATTCAATGGCTTAAAAAATAAATATTTCATTTCATTCAATATAAAAGATAATTTTAAGAACCTGCAATAATTTATAAAGGTAACACAAAATAAGTGTTGCTTATTAAATAATAGGTAGCAATTTGTATGTTCCTTATCAACCATAATTTAACAACACTTTTTTTTCGTATTGCATTGTCTAACATTTGTTGCCTAAATAAAAATAAATAGCAATACTTTAGAAATGTTGCCTATTTAGGTTTTAGGAAATGGTTTTTAATCATTGTTAATTTTAGTGTTGCCATAGGTGAAAAAAGTTGTAGTGCATTGAATGACATGGTATCATAGACTAGCGACTCAATAGTTGAAAAATGTGACACTTATACCTTCACCACCTAAGAAATAAGCTAGCCAACTTATTAATACACTACCCAAGCTTAGAATTAATAGACAAGCATAGCACAATTAGGATCACCATAAGCATACAAGCAAGATATATAGGCAACTAACATGCAAGGAAAGCCAATAATGACGCAAAATATGCAATGCGAACAAATGCAACCAAAAGCAGTAAAAATTTAGGACATCATGTTTAGAAGAGAGGCTACTTCTATTATTAAGATAAAACCTTATTACAATGTTAGAAGTGTGCAAGGAAGGCACCCAATTGCACACTCCAACCCCTAAACTAGTGCCAAACAACCACCAAGGTCACCTAGCCACTTCTCCCATAAAAAACATTTTGAGCCAAAATCCTTTCAGTAGAAGTAAATATATTTTTTTCGAGCCAGCATAAGGCCTTTTCTCAAAGCTTTGAGTGGAATTTTCCTACCAAAATTTATTGATAGAAACATAAAAAATCCAAGGATTATATCCATGTGCTTTGTTACTCACACTGGACATGTTACCTTGGTAAAAAATATAGGGAAAGCCCCAAAAATGGAGAAAAATTGGAAAAATAGTACACAAGTTGGGTTAGTCTCAAATTTGACAGGTAAGACCTCCATGATATGCTTGACTTATCTATCAAATTTTTTCCTAAAGTAGAACTCATATGCTTAGTCATTTGACTTATAAGGCCGACATGTGACACACAGCCACAAAATGCTTATGACAAAAGATCTTGTTAGCCCTATTTCCGCTTGGCATCAACCTAGCAGCAGTGGAATCCATCTCAGCTGCCTGAACTCTCGCCATCAAATTCATTTCAAATGACCCTACTATCATTCACCAACTCGAAGTAAGTAGATTTGACTCTCATCAGCTTTCAGAAATTCCTGCATGCTTCTATCATCCGCAAGTGGAGGAGAACGATGGATGCATTTAAGCGATGTGCACTAAACTAAACAGAGGATAGACACAACATTAAATAGAGAAAATATAATTAATGTATTAACATGCAATAAAAAATAAAAAATGAGTAGTTTTAGGAGTGCTATTAGTAACTTTCAAATTTCTATATAAATTACACTTTCAGGGTGATTCTAACTTAACACAGTAGAAAGTTTTTTCTTAATACGGGAAAAGGGATGGATACAAAAGTTCTACTTATTTTGTTGGAAAATATTTTCTGTATATATAATAATAGAATGTTGAGAAGAAAGAATGTATTTTAGTTATTTAGATTCCATTTATTTTATGAAAAAGTATTTTTAACGAAAATAAATATCATTTATATAAATATTAAATGAGTGATGTGCTACTTTTATTGATAGTTGAAAAAAATGATAGCTAGAAACATTGTAATGGGGGAAAGCGAATTCCCTTGTGAAATATTAGAAGTTATTTTTCTCAAATTCTTCATATTTAATATTAAACAAATAAAATATTTTCCCTCCTCTTAACATCTTAAAATTATATTTTACTAAAAACATTTTTCATCAAAACAGATAGAACCTTAATGTTAAATATGAACAGTTTTTCCTATTTCAAAAAGAAATTTGCTTTTTATCACTATCATATCTCTAAGTATCAATTTTTTTAGTCACTCATATAAGTAACATGTCATCCTTTATTAATATATATGTAGATAATATTTTCCTATGAAAAATGCTTTCAGAGCCAAAATTAAAAGTAAAAGACTGATATGCCACAGAGCCCATACGTCTCATTAATTAATGACTTTAGATATATCACACATTATATCTGAAAAAAAATACAATCTCATAAGATTTTTCTCCTGAAAGACTAACAGAGTTTGTATGTGTTCAGGTTGAACAAGAGGAAATTCTCATGAAAAGAGATGAATCAAAGTCCTTTCTTAGCGGGGAAGAATATAAATCAATGATTTACACACTCCAGGTACTCTCAGCTTCCAACAATGCCAACTACTTAATTTTAATTTTGGATTTTAATTTCCAGAATTGCAAACTATTATACTAAGAACAACATGAAATTCCCAGTGACCAATGAGGTTCTCAGGTTTGGAAGTATTGTTCCTGGATTACTGAGAAGGACATCAAAAGATATCCATGTGAAAGGTACACAATGCAAGTCCAATCCCTCAAATCAATTATAAATTACAGCCATACTTATTAGTCAAATTAAACAGAAAATCAAATAATTACTTTATTATAGTAAATGGAAATTAACATTTTCGGATACACAATTCCTGCCGGTTGGACCATTGCGGCTATCACTTGTGCTCTTCGCTTCAACCCTGACATATATACGGATCCATTCATCTTCAATCCAGGGCGTTTGAAGGTGCAATGACTTTTTTGACCCTATGACCTTCCAAAACATTATAACTAGCGGAAGAATGAATCTAATTTATCCTCCTCACTTTCTTTCCTTCTTTTTCTATCATTTTTTAAAGATAAAGATATAATATTTATTTTATGATTTATTATTTCAAATTTTTAATAAAATATTTATCCAACTCTATCCTAAGGCACATACTCCCTCTCTCTCTCTCGAAAAATGAATTTCTATTCGAATATTACACGTATAAATTGATTTCAATTTGGTTTCCTCTTCTTTTTTCCTTTGTCACGTTTTTATTGTGTTATAAAAAGACACGACGAAAATTTTATATGCAACGAAATTTAGAATTCAATTTTCTTTTGTTCAATGGGTTCCACAAAAATTTTTGTGTCCTTTTTGAATACGACAAGAAAATCATCAAAAGAAAAAGGAGATATATAAATTTTATTGCTTTGATTTTTAAATTGATATTTTATTGATGGCAGGACATGGACCACTATACTGTAAGCAAGAATTTAAAGCCTTTTGGTGGAGAAAGAAGACGGTGCGTAGGGGCGGAATTTCCAAAAGCCTTCTGGTCACGAATTATTGGTATCTCACAAATTAACTTGCCCTTTTGTCTAAGGTTTTATTTATATATTTATCTATTTATTTACAGGTGGATTAAAATCAAGGAAAAAGGCATTGCTCGGAGACCAGTTTTTGTATTTGGGGATGTTATGCACATCAAGTTGTGGAAGAAACACGGAAGAAATTAGAAGATATCCAAAAATAGAATATTGTAGTAAAATGTGTGTGTGTGTGAATGTAAAACGTTTATGTATGAGATGCCAATAATGTGTTCCATGGTTGTAAAATGAAATACTCAAGCAATACATTATTGAGTGCAAACAAAAAAAAAGGAAAATTAATATTGCCGGCACTTTAGTGATACAAAGGCAGTATTAGATAGTGCCTTAGATGTTTTATTTTAGCATGTTTCAGCATGAATTCAAGATTACCTTCTGTGTGTGGTTTAAGTAGATCAACACTCCTATCATGACCAAAAAAAAAAACTAGTATTGATGTGTAGTGTGTAAGGAAAATAAAGTGCCCAAATTTTATCAGGCTTCAAAGTAGTATGATTTTTTTGCCGCACCAAGTAAAAAATATGGGACAAATTTTCACCTCAAGCAAAAATATTGTTAGTTATTTTTGTAATTTTATCATTAAAAAAAGAGAAAAAATACAATAAGATTTCACTAGAGAAGATGAATGCATAAAAGAATAGTATTTTGTTGATTATGTATCAATTTAATTTATATTTAAGTTTCAAGTTATTTAAATTATATTTGACTTCATAAGATTTTATTACATATGATTTGTAATATTTTCATTTAGATTTCTTTTTTTTTCCTCATATTTCCTTATTTGCTTGTGTTTCAACTTATTTAATAACTACATGTGAATTTATAACACTCAATTTAATGATTTATATTTTTTTAATTTCTTTTAGTTTTAATCATTCCTTGAAAGTATCTATGGAGATCTGTTGTACCATGAAGCATATATAGGAATGAGGCATATTTTGTCTTTAATGAAGCAATGTAATATTTTACATTAAATAACAAAACATAGGTAAGAAAATGTAGATATGCTTCCCTCCCTCACCAGACTTGCGCTTTATGAGCTACTTCTTTAGAAGTAGTTTTTTATAGTGCTGTATTTTTATAAGTACTGATTAATAACTAATTATACTTGTTCAAGTGCACGTCATTAGAATAAATTTATCAATCATTTAAATGTTCATTGTGAGAAATTCAAATGTAACTTTTTGTTAATTTGAATAGCTCAGATACATCTTAGTGCCAAAAAAATGAAAAAATTACAATGTTGTGACAAGTAGAAACAAATTAAGTCAAGTCTTGCTATAAATAAGTTAGGTCTATTTTAAAATTTTTTTGGCTTAAGCTTGGCTCAAGACCTATTTAAAAATCAAAATTTTGGCATAACCTACCTTGTTTATAGAATTTAATAAGCTTAACCAAACTTATTAACTTTATAGATCTAACTATTGAAATCAAAACAAGTCATCAATAGAGTTTTAAAACTAAGTATATATACCATGAAGAAGCCTTTAATTAGTGAAAAAAGGAATAATAGTTTTGTTAAATAAATAAAACACTATACAAATTTTTTTCTAAATTCTTAATAATTCAACATAACAAACTATAATCATATTTATTTGAAATTAAAAATATAAAATGACAGAATAACATAAATTCAGTACTCACAAGCTTCAAAACTTTTAAAATATTAATGACTAAGTTGAAGAAAGAAAAGCAAGAAAAATGATAAAAGAGTGGTAATTATAATGTAATTAGTCAATTAATTTAAAAATATTAAATTAGAGTGACATATTAATTATATAAGTCAACCTAATAAACCAACAAGCCAAACTTAAAATTAAATAGGTTAAGTTTATTTAATAAGTAGATCAATATATTGGCATAATGTCTTAAGCCAATAGTTGTGATAGCTCGACAAACAAATTTGCTCAATTTAAGATGAGATTTGGTGGAAAATTCAAGTATGTTGTGAACGTCCTAAATTGAAATTTGGGATCAATTCAACTTGTGTATCATTTTTTCTAATATTCCTATGTTTACGAAATTTTGATAATTTTAGCATAATTTGAGAATTTAGAGAAGTTTGAAAAGCCTTTACTTATGATCCTCATATCTTTATCTTTATGTCAATGTATTTTGGTGCTAACCAAACACCTAGAGCAATGTGAAAAAGAGATTATGACAACTTGAAAAAGTATGTCTATTTGTGCTAAGTGGACTTTTATTCAAAATACTCTTTAAAGAGGTGGAGTGTCGAGAAGGCCTAGTGAGGAGCCTTGGCACTGAGTTAGGGACTTGAGTGTGTTTGTTTATGGCCATGCCCTACACATTCAAAACTATCGAATGAGGCATAAACTAAACAAATTGAATTCCTTCTCCTTATTCAATTTCTCCCTTTTGGCTTGTTATGCTTGAAGGCTCCCAATATAGGGTGATCTTACAAATCAATATATAGGGGGTGCTTTGATAACATTTGATTATGGCTTGAGGACTTGTAAGTTTCATTATTTATTCTAGGAGTGTTGTGTGAGTTTGATGGGAAGGCTAGTATAGTCATTGAGAGTGGCAAGCATGTGTTGCATTATTTTGGCTAGAAAGTTATTAGCCCATGGCAGATGGCATCAGAGCTCAATTTATGACTAAAAGCCAAGATGGGGTGGGCTATAATTTGTTAGATGCAGCTTGTCCACTACTAAATATGTAAAGCAATCATTCTTAAGCTCAAAGGATTCATTGCCAAAGACTTAATCAGAGAGTGGAAGAGATTATATTAGTCCAAGAAGCTAGTGTGTGGGAGAATGATGTATTTAAGTAACCATGGATTGGTGCATCAGGTGTAAGCATTTATGCTAAAGGGCTTGCTTATTTGCATGCGATGTTAGTTATATGCTCATTCATTATTAAGGGATGCAAACCATAACTTAGAGGGATAAGTGAACTGATGACCAATCTAGTGAGAAAAGCCTTAGTCTTGTTAAAGCGCTTGACCATTTTTGGAGGGATGTAGTGGAGTCAAACAACAAAAACTTGGTTGTGTAGAAATATGTGACCATACTCAAAGGACACATGTTAAGGGATAACATATTGGACTAATGTGTTGAGCAAATTACTCTAGAGGAAGTAGTCCAAAATTAGGTCAAGATGGTCCAAAAGGATTAATCTTATTACTTAGGGGAGCATATTCGGTAGGCAAAATAGAGATTTGGTAGTATCAATGCAATGTGCACAATCTATTAGTTTGATAAAGAGTGCACAATCTCCCACAAGATTCTTTGATGTAATGGGCTAAGCTATAAAGTTACTTTGTGGAATGATAACAATGACTTAGAAAAGGTTTAGTACACTAGCACTATATAGTCATATTGTCAAAAAGCTTTATGGCAATGAATATAAATTCACATTTGTTCATGTTAGGTAAAGTGAAACTCGAGCTACAATGGAGATGATATATGCTCAACTTCTTTAGGATGCTAAAGTAGGGGAGCCATTAAAGGATATGCTCAATAAAGTCATTAAGGGACATATAAAGGAGGGGTTAGGAAGACTATAATGCTAGAGTACATCAACTCCAAAGAGGGCTGTATAGCTAATGAGATGTTAGAGGGTATCAATTTAGAGAGAATTAGAGGATCCAATCAAGTGTGAAAGTGTCATTGTGAAGTGTTATGAATTGATTGAAAATAATGCAAGCAAACATATGGCAAGGTTATAGAGCCTATACATAGATCAAGCGTAAGTTTTGGCTCTTACATAAGTGCCATGAGACATTAACTATAAGATATTTGTTAGTAGGTGGTTTAGAGTGACAAGCATTGTTCATAAGATATAGTGCTAACAAACACTTTTGCTACAAAGGTGGCATTTGTGTAGGCTATAGAAGTAGTGAGCATATAGTTATAAGGATAATCATTCATTGGACAAGTTATAAAGGTAACAAGTTTAGGATTGCTAGTTGGTAAGCAACACTAAAAGGTGTCAAGATACTTTGAAAGAAGTCTACAAAGCTTGCCTTTTAAGAAATTTATAGAGGATGCATTTGGCCAAGAGGATATTGATGTTGTTGAGGTGATAGCTAAATTTTGAGATGGTGGAATATTCATGGTACCCAAAGAGACAAGTACAAGTAGTCGAGATTATAACTTAGATGAATAAGCTAAGACCAATATGAAGTTTTGAAAGAGTAAGTAGATTCTTCATAGAATCATGTTAGATTAAGGCATCAATGAAGATATTGACATTTGAAATTATGGATAATGTCACAAATTAGTAGTTGTGATAGTTTAATAGGTAAACATGCTCAATTGAAGATGAAACTTAATGGAAAAGTGGAAGTCTTATGACTAAAATTTAGGATCAATTTGACCTGTATATTATTTTTTTAGATTTCCCCAAGTTTGGGGTATTTTAATAATTTTAGCATAGTGTAAGAATTCAGAGGAGATTTAAAAAGCCTGTATTTGTGATGTTCACATTTTTATCTTTGTGTTAGTGTGTTTTGATGCTAATCAAATACCTAGAGTATTGTAAAACTTTTGCTCAAAATGCTCTTTAAAAGGGTGGAATATTGGAAAGGACCAGTGAGGTGCCTTAACATTGAGCTACGGATATAGGTGTGTTGGCTTGTAACCATCCCTTATACATTCAAAACTATGGAGTGAAGCATATACTAAGTAAATAGAGTGTTCTTTTCCCTATTTAATTTGTCCCTTTTCAGCCCGTTGTGCTTAGAGACATGTGGCATAGGGTAATCTTGCATATTAGTATGTGTAGATGCTTTACTAACATTCAATTATGACTTATGAACTTGTGAGTTTTGTTATCTATTCTAAAAGCATTGTGTGGGTTTAATGGGAAGGTTAGCAAGTTCGCCAAGAGTGGCAAACATGTGCCACATAATTTTAGTTAGAGAGCTACTAACTTGTGACACTAGGCTTGAATTGTTTAATTAAATAAATAAGTTAAGTTTTTAACGAGGCAAATTATAAATTGATCATGAATGAACTAATTTATTTAATTTCACTCTTAGCTATGATCATTGCAGCTGTAAATATGCGTTCAATTACAATTAGGTACGTAATATTTAAATTTCACGTCAATTTTTCAATTAAATTCACAACTTGTCTTCCCCAAAAAACCGAATGTTGTGTTGAACCTCTACGCAAAGTACAGAGAAATTATAATTTGTGATTGCAACTGAAATTCGAAGTCATGCTTTGGAATAAAATGGGGCAAATTAAGCTTGACCCTAGCTCGAAGTGATAAAAAAGAGATTCTTGAATTTCCTATTAATATATTCTTAAATGCCAATCATTTTTTCATTAATCTATATATACTTCAACTACTTTTGAATCATTCTTTTAAGCGTCCTTATTATATCTATGCACACATACATCACACATTGCCAATCACATTTCAGTTCTATCCTTACTACGGTTTTTCATGACTTTTTTAATTTTTATTTATCTTGTCATCATTAGTTTAGCAATTAAAAAAATGGAAATAAAGAATATAATATGTAAATACCTAAATACAATTACTTATAAAAGGAGTTGGCTAAGGCAAAATTTCCACTCAAATGAATGAATGCATATGCATGTTTTGTATTGTAATTTCTTGTGAATATCATACATGAATTCTATAAATTCTCTTGTTCGTAAAAGCTTGTCAGATATTTAAGTTTGGTTATTGAACATCTCAATATTTAACAATAGAGGAAGGCACAAAAGCAAGGCTTGATATATTGTTTTGGTTATGTACTGAAATTTTGAGTTAATTAGGTTTTATTTTCTTCATCTAGTTGGTTCACCAAAACATCAAAATGGGTTTCTAAGGGATTCTGAATTCAATTGAAGAATTGATATGAAATTTCAATATTTTGAACCTATTTTCGATGTAATGTTATAGTATTTTGTATTTACCTGGCCTCACATTGAGATTTTGGTTTCTAAAAATGGATTGAATGTGTAGTCCAATATTACTTGAAAATCAAGATGTATATAAGTAATTCAATTAGTTGGGGGTGCACTTCTTGGACTTTAAATCCGATTTATTGGATGTGATGTTTTAGTTTAGCATAAACCTATGATTGAAACCCTAATGAGAAGTTGGCTAATTATGTGAAAAAACTATTATTTATGAGGCAAATGCCCTCTACCCTTCATAAGATCTAGATATATTGCTTCGTTGAAGTCTATCTTTTGGTTGACCATGGAGAAATAGGAGAAGGAGTTGCTCTCCTTGTATATAATATTGTATACTTCTATGATTTGGATTACATACAAATCAAAATTCACAAGTTAACCTTTGAGATTCTTAAGGATATCTTTAACCATTATAAATTTATATTTTTAACCTACAATGATCTAATATTTTATTCTTCATTTAAATTATTAATTTTTTTTTCTTCTTTAACAATTCTTGAACTACCTTTAAGTCAATAATCCTATCCCAAGTCCAAGTTTCCCTATACCAACTCTACAAGTCCTACACTATGTTTAAGAATAAAATAGATACATCAGGATATTTACAACATCAATATTGCACACTCACTTTTATAAATTTCCTTAGCAAGGCAAACAAAATAATAGTTCAAATGAGATAAAGTTATATCTTGATTCATATTAACTACACATCCCAAATCAAATCAATTACATGTTCAAAGCCCAAAATTATTACATCAACACAAATAAAAGAAATTTATATCAATAGACAAGATAAAATAACCATTAAAATTATAACTTAATTTCATATCCCAAATCATATCAATTACATACTTAGAGCCTAAAATGCTTTCTTACAAATTCACAATAACAAACTCACAATCACAACCACCACTATATTCATACAAAACAACATATTACAATGAAAAATAAACTTACCTCAAATAGCTACAATACAATGAAATCTCTTAAATATGTGAAAAGAAACTGAAAAAAATGATATAAATGAGAGTAAGATAGATACAAAAGATGAAAATATTGAAAGATTTAACCAAAAAAATGAGAGAGACCACCTTATATTGTTGAAGAAGCAAAGCAAAGCCAGAGACAAAGATGGAAATCGCACAAAGAAAATTGAAAAGAGGAAGTTGTTGCAACTGATATTTGAGAACTCTAAATAATATTTTAAATGTCACTACTTTAAAGTTTAATAAAATCAACCATCGCTTTAAGTTTGTGTAAGTTGGCTATAGTGCTTTATTTTCTTACCAATCTAAAGTTATGACATTTTCCACCTAAACCAACAGCATTGCCATCACTATAAAGGAACTCATCAACATGCACCTCCTTGTAATTTGAAAACCCTAAGGCAATAATAATGTCATCGAAATAGTGTTACTAAAACCAGAAAAAAGTGCCTTTCATTTCTATATAGTTATTAATTGAGATAAAATGACAACAAATGTCGTCGCATTGAAGGTTAGATTTTTTTTTGAACTCCATTTCATCACTTTGTATAGGTTATGCATAAAAAAATGTGCCACTTTTCCCATCTTGTAACTTTTCCAATAAACAGAAAACATCGTTGTTGCTTTAAAGGCTAATTTTTTTTAGGCTTCTAAAATGATAACAATGTCATTACTTTAAAGTGAAATCAGCCAAAATCTTATATGGATAAATTGTAATTTTCTTATATTTATGAATTAATTATTATCAAGAATTCTAAATGGAACTACAATTTACTAGTCTTGTCACTTTATTTTAATAACATTTGAAAATGAGAAAAAATTTATTATAAAGTGGCCTAGATGAAAAAATCAATTAAAACTCTTAATGTTTGTAAACAAAAAAATTTGCATATTTTATTACTAAAAATTTTGTAAAATACATAGCACTAACATATAGTTTATAGATCTAAATTAGGAGATAAGGTTGATATAAAATAACAAAACACATAAATATGAAAAAAAATATAATTTACTCTCTCATTGTTTCTTATGAATTTAGTTATCTCATTTGTCATATAATATACCATTAAAAATTTAGATAGACAAAATGTTAATATTAGAACAAACATATGGGTAAATTGTAACACTTGAAAATACAAGTGGGTCATGAAAATCAACAAAACTACATGTAGATATTTAAATGCTATTAATTTTCTGTTAAATTAGCAATATTACAAAGTTATTATGATCATGTATTTGCAAGTGCCAATCATCCTATGCTTTCAAGTACATACATAAACATCAACCACTTAATTTTGAATCTAAATTTCTTGTAAACATCCTTTTTGTGAATCATCCTCGTTGAGAATTTCTTCTAATCAACATTCTAACATTCACAAGCTTTGAGAATTTCTTCTAAATAACATGTGCCTGCTATTTCAGTAAGAGCCTATATTGGAAATACCATTATGACTCTAAAGGAGGAGCTGGATAGCCTAAGCTATGAAGAAAGGCCAATAGCGGAAGAAGAGGAGGAGGTTCCAGAGCCTGAAGCAGAAGAAGGCCTAATGCCTATTATAAGATCTAAGAGACTTAAGACTAAGTCTAAATAGATGAATGATTTTGTCAATTTCTAATAAAATAAGAGCCAAGGAATTAGAGGGCAATTAGAAAAATGATATGGGTATCTGTTTCATTCATAGTGTGTATGGCCACTGTATTTTTAGGGAGTTAGTTATGAGTTAGCAGTATTTGTAATGATGAATGCATTGTTAGAAAGGCATGTTCATTTGGAGAGATTTCTTTCTTCATCTTAGGCTCCTTCAGAATTCTGAGGAGAAGTTCTATCATCTTTGGTGCTCTTATTGAGCTCTCGTTCTTCAATCGCCACTTCCAAAAACTCTTTTAAAGCTGATGAGTGGCTCGAAACTACCTTAAATTTGATCATGGACAAGTTGAATTTCCTGGATACTCATCTTGCCACAATTGAATCCAACCAATGCACCCTCGCTCCAACATCCACCACCAATCCCTTATCAAATATCTCACCATAGATTAAATTAGATGTTCCTCGCTTTGATGGTTCTGACTCTTTTGGCTAGATCTTTAAGATATCTCAATTTTTTTATTTCCACAATACTCCTAATGATCAATGATTGAAGATTATTGCCTTTTATATGGATAGCAATGCTTTGTCTTTGTTCAAATGGATGCATTCTAACAATCAAATACTGACTTGGGACCTATTTCTTTGTGCTTTGGAACTGCACTTTGCTTCCTTTGAATATGATGATCCCATAGGTTCCTTATTTAAATTGCGCCAAACTTCTTCTGTTCAGCATTATCAATCCCAATTCGAGGCTCTGGCTAATCGCACCACTAGCTTACCACCATCATCTTATTTGAGTTATTTCATTTCTGGTCTTAAGCCCAAAATTTGACGAGAAATCCTAGCATTCCATCCTATCTCTATTTCTCAAGTTATTAGTTTAGCTAAATTGCAAGAAGATAAGTTTCATGATCTTCACTCTTCTTACCTCTCTTGTAAAACTAAGTTTCACTTGTCCAAGCTAACTCATGCTTCTATAATGAACCCTCCTACCCAAAATAAACCATTGCTTCCTACACCTACTATTTTTCCTCCTATCAAAACCCCTCTTCCTATTTGTAAGCTTACGGCGGCTGAACTCCAAGCCAGAAGAGACAAGGGCCTCTATTACAATTATGACAAAAATTTTAAACTAGGCCATCATTGTCAATGTAAATTTTTCCTTCTTTTTGCTAACCATGAAGACATGGAAGACCCCTCAATAGTGCTTACCTAGCATTTGTTATCTTACACAACAGAAGGGGATAATTTCGTTAGCCAAGAACCAATCTTACTAGCCAGATTTCCCTCCATGTTCTCATGGGACATTCGATTCCAAGACCTCTACGAGCCAGGGGCTATGTTTGGAGTTCACCAGTTCAGGTGCTAATTGATGGGGGTGCTACCAATAATTTTGTCCAGGATAGAATTGCTCACTACTTAGGCCTACCAATGTAGCAAGCCCATCCATTCTATGTTTTAATGGGTAGCGGTACCGAGCACTTATGCAATCAAGTTTGTAGGGCAGTTCAAATTCGCTTAGGAACCCATCACTTTACAACTGATTTGTATGTTATCCCACTCTAAGGTGTTGATGTCATTTTGGGCATACAGTGGTTAAAATCACTAGGACTTGTGTTGATGGATTATGACTCATTGACTTTAAAATTTATCTGAAATGATTAAATTATGGAGTTATCAGGGGCACCTGTAGCAAACGGAAAGGAGGCAACCTTTCATCAATTTAAAAGATTGGTTTCAACAAATGCAGTGGCTGAGCTGTATCAGCTAGAATTACTTCCTCCACCTAATGCTACTCCTCAAACTGATGCCCTACATCTTGCTATTGAATAGCTTCTTGCAAAATTTCCTTAACTATTTTAACCACCTGAAGGCTTGCCTCCACCCTGAAGTACTGATCATAAGATTCCAATCTTGGAAGGGTCCAATCCGGTTAATGTATGCCTTTACAGGTATCCCTATTTTCAAAAATTTGATATTGAAAAGTTGATTTAGGAAATGCTTAATTTTGGGATTATTAAACATAGTTCCAGCCCTTTCTCTTCTCCAGTTATTCTAGTTAAAAAAAAGATAGGTCCTAGCATTTTTGTATTGATTATAGAGCTTTAAATGCTGTAACCTATAAGGATAGATTTCCTATTCCTTCCATTGAGGAATTGCTTGATGAATTACATGGAGCTGCTTAGTTTTCTAAACTAAATCTTAGAGTTGGTTATCATCATATTCGTATGAACCTAGATAATATTTATAAGACTACTTTTCAGACTTATGAAAGCCACTACGAATTTCTAGTCATGCCATTTGGGCTCTATAATGCCCCTTCCACTTTCCAATCTGCAATGAACCAAATCTTCACAGACTATTTATGAAAATTTATCATTGTCTTCTTTGATGATATTCTAGTCTATAGCAGGAATTTGGAGGATCATGTTATACATTTAGATTGTGTCTTTGCATGTTTGTTTAAACATCAGTTTTATTTAAAGAAGTCCAAGTGCTCCTTCAGCCAGCATTCTATAGAGTACCTTGGTCACATTGTGTCCTCTGTAGGAGTAAGGCCTGACCCTGGGAAAATCATAACCGTGGTTTTATGGTTAATACCAATATCTCTCAAGCAATTATGTGGTTTCTTGGGATTAATTGGGTTTTATAGGAAATTTATGAAGAACTATGTAGCCATTGCTTCTCCTCTCACTAACTTACTCAAGAAAAACTATTTTCATTGGAATGAAGAAGCCACTATAGCCTTTGCAAAGCTAAAGGCTGCCATGATTAAATCTCCAGTACTAGCTCTTCCAAATTTTGCTCTGGACTTTGAACTTGAAATAGATACATCAGGTCAAGGAATAGGAGCTGTGTTGATTCAAAATGGACACCCCATCAATTATTTCAGCAAAAAATTTGGTCCTACATTAGCCTCTTCTTCTACTTATGTCAGGGAATTACATGCCATCATTGAGGCTATCCATAAATGGAGAACTTATTTATTAGGACACAAATTCACTATTTATATTGATCAAAGAAGCTTGAAGGAATGAATGACTCAAGTCATTCAAACACCAAAGCAGTAGTATTATCTTTCTAAACTTTTAGGGTATTCTTATGACATTGTTTACAAACCTGGTGCTCAAAACAAAGTGGCTGATGGTCTTTCATGACAATATGAACACAACTCTCAACTCCTAGCAATTATAGTTCCACACCATGAATTCTTAACCAAGTTGCAACAGGAATACCACTTAGATCCTGAATTTCAACGACTTTTCCTTCAAGTGGAGGTAGGATTAGCAGACAATCATAAACTCCAAATTATCGGGGGATTTTTGTTCCATGAGGACAAATTATTTATCCATGCCACTTTGACTCTGAAAGTTGTGCTGTTGGAAGAATTTCATGCCACACCATAGCGGGTCATGCTAATGTTGCTAAGACTTATTGCAAGCTTAAAGAAAATTTTTTTTGGGTGAATATAAAACAAGAAGTCATGGATTATGTCAAAGGTTGTCAAGTTTGCCAGAAGGTTAAAGATTCTTATCAAAAACTTTATGGTCTTCTCCAACCTATTCCAATACCAACGGGTCTATGGGAGGATATCAATATGGATTTCATTGTGGGATTACCGACATTCCAAAATTGTACAGTAATTATGGTGGTAGTAGATCGATTTTCAAAAGGAGTTCATTTTTCCATGCTTCCACAAAATTTTACAACTTACAAGGTAGTTGAAGTTTTTGCTCAAATAGTGTGTAAGTTGCATGGGATGCCTAGAAGCATTATTTCTGATAAGGACCCTATATTCTTAAGCAAATTTTAGCAAGAGCCATTTCGCTTAAGTGGTACAAGGCTACGCATGTCTATTGCATACCATCCTCAAAGTGATGGGCAGACTGAGGTTATTAACAAGGTGCTACAGTAGTATTTATGTGCTTTTGTTCATACAAATCCATTATAATACTTAAGTCCATAGTTTTACTAGAGTAACCCCTTTTGAAGCTATGTATGGGAAACCCCCTCCTTCAATGTCCTAATACGTTAAAGATAGCAGCAAGGTAGAGGTAGTGAACCAAGAATTGATAGATAGGGAAGAGATATTTGAAAAGTTACATAGTAAGCTATTGAAGGCTTAATGAGTAATGAAAGAATACGCAAACAACAAAAGAAGTCCTCATAGTTTCAAAGTAGGAGATTGGGTCTGATAAAACTCCAGCCATATAGACAAAAATCACTCATAGGGCCTCAGGTGCACAAGTCAGCTCAAAAGTACTATGGCCCTTTTCGGATTACTCAATGCATAAATGAGATTGCTCTTAAGGTGGAATTACCTAGCACTTCGAAGATACACCCTGTCTTCCATGTCTCCAAATTAAAACCATATCATGTTGCTAATCAAGCACTAGTCCTTTCCTTACCTCTATTTTCAAAAGACAATCAACCTTTGGGGGAACCTGCTGTAGTGTTGGATATTCATAATAGTGATGATGCTTCTAAGACCCACATTTTGATCCAATGGAAAGGTCTATTTCCTGCCACTTGGGAAAGTCTGCAACAATTCAAGTATGAGTTTCCTAATTTTGACCTTGAGGACAAGGTCATTGTGCAAGAAAGGAGGGAAGATGTTATGACCTTGAAGGAGGAGCTGGATAGCCCAAACTATAAAGAAAGGTCAATAGCTGAAGGAGAGGAGGACGTTTTAGAGCCTGAAGCAGAAGAAGGCCCAATGCCTATTGTGTGATCTAAGAGACTTAAGACTAAGCCCAAATGGATGAATGATTTTATCAATTTTTGATAAAAAAAAAGAGCCAAGGAATTAAAAGGAAATTAGGAGAATGATGTGGGTATCTATTTCATTCATAGTGCGTATGGCTACCATATTTTTAGGGAGTTAGCTGTGAGTTAGCAATATTTGTAATGATAAATGCATTGTTAGAAAGGCATGAATGGAATTTTTTTGGCTTTGTCCTTGGCTCTTCATTTGGAGAGATTTCTTTCTTCATCTTAAGCTCCTTCAGAATTTTGAGGAGAAGTTCTGTCAAATACATTCTTGTACAATTCATAGTGTATCAAACAAGCCCTCATGAAAGTTCTAGTACATTCTATAATAAATAGAAGCACAAAACAAGCAGCTCTATTTTATTAGAAATAAATTAGTAATATGGAGAATATAATTTTGAATTCATATATTCTGCGATCACAATTTTGACAGCAATAATTTTTTGTAATTTTATTTTGCTTAGATATTTTTTTATTTATCTACAATTTTATCACAATCGCAATCATAGCCACAAAAAACCATGATTGGTACATAAAAAGGAAAAAAATAAAAACAATAAATTTCTAATACATAAAATCTAGCTAGGGTAGTCTCCATTTCCTAATTCAGAATTGTCTAATAGCTTTGCATGTCGTGAAGTGGATTCGTGTCCCTCTCAGCCTATGAATATTTCACATATGAATTAAGAATTTAAGAATGTGCAATTTGAATTTTGTTATCAGATTTTAGGTTTTGCATATATTCAAGAGTAACAGCAATCAATTTTCAATTGCGAATTTAGGTCGCTTCTGCCCAATGAACATGATAGATAAAGATGCTTATTATGATACCTTTAGAATGTTAAAATTCAAGATGACATGATAAGTTTTAAAATTATTAAATTGAAATTATTTAATTACAACTATTCAAAATTTTATGAATATAATCAAACAATTACAATCTATTGATTTTTAGGATTATTACATTACCCTAGATTTTGAAACCATAGAGTTCACAAGCAAATAAGTTATGAATTTAAAAAAGTGTGATTTGAGTTTCCTTATTAGACTTTAGTTATTTGTATACATTGAGATAATAGATGATTCACTAAAAAGATAAATTCCTACAGAAAGTTAAATTTTATAAATAATTTCTTTTTGGAAATTACTCAAAATTATAGTTGATAATAGGAATTAAAACCTTCCAAAAAAATTTTCCTGCCTAAGAAATACAGGATAAGCAATTTCTTACTTTGTATGAGTGGCAAAATTTTGGGAATTCTAAGAAATCCCACTTCTCGTATTTCACTTATTTGTTGTGATAAAGCAAATAATATAACACCACTTTTTAGAAAAATGTACTTTATATATATATATATATATATATATATATATATATCAATCAAACACAATGATAGACTAATCTGACCAGAACGAATCAAAACCAATGTGGCCCAAGTAGTTTGCACCAAATTAAAAGTGTTTACCTCACAAGGTGTATATACTATTGGAATTCAAATTATCATATACAGCAAAAATTCAAAATTTGATCCGAATTCTACCTAGAATCCATGCAAAAGACATAAATCAATGATTAGGATTTTACCTATTAGGCCCTCGTGTTTCTACTAATCAAAACGCCGGTCGAAAAGTACAGCGTCTTTATGATATCCATACGAAGTGAACAACGACCTCTCACTCTCCACGAATCTACTAGGATGCATTTTGCTCTCTAGGATTTAGGATTGGATGTTTTTTGAGTGATTTAGGATTTTATGGAAGCTTATGAGCGCATTTAAAGTGTTGCCCTCAAGTCCCCTTTTATAGAACTTAGGCAAGCCACAATCCTAATCCTACTAGGATAATGCTTTTAAAAAATCCTAATCACACTTAACAACTCATCTTATCATTATCCTAGAGATAATGAGGAGAGATAGGACTTATCTATTAATGATCTAATATTAGATAATAATATTATCTCATAATATAAATATCTTAATATTAGATAATTGCATATAGTTATCAAATATCAAAATAATATTATTTCATAATATATTTATCTAATATCTAATAACGAAATTATTTGATATTACTTTAATATTAAAGTATATCGCATAATAATAATTATATTTATTACTTGAAATATATATTATTATTTAATAATATATATATGCACAAAAATAAGTTTAATTAATTGGATATTAATCGAATTAAAGTCCAATTAATTATTGTCTTATTCCTACTCCTTTTGTGTGACCCTGTAGGTTCTTACTATATTAACAACGACTCATTATTGAGTCATAGATAATGAGTGGTATATAACAATACATCACTACCACTTAAATAGTAAGAATCTATGTGATTTGACATCCACCTAATACATTATCAATGTTTTGCATCATAATCCTTTTGTGATAATATCTAAATTGAACTGGAGGCCTGGAATGTGTCATCCCCGTTAAAGTTCAATTTATATTTCTTGATACTGTATATTTCAAAACAAATGATCAATATCACATATTGATCTATTTGAGCATGGCCATGCATTTCTAAGTCTTATTCAATCAAGGGATCTAAGGATATATCTCCTTTTTATAAGAGTAACAAAATCCCATCTACATCACTTACTTCCCTTTGCATGATTCGTGACACACCTAATCAACGCCCTACTTGTCATCCCAATTAAAGGTGACATATGACGATATCAAAGTGAGTAACCCCTCATGTAGGGAACCATAGTGATTTCAAGTCAAAGGACTATATGCAATTGTGACCATATAAGAACTACTAATGACACAAATCTTATCCATACAATATTCCCATATTAGGTTAGTCCAGTACATCTGTTCACTAACAATGTACTCATGTATTGACTTAATATCACATATCAATGATTCATAATCATCAATTACTATACATGCCAGTCTAAATGTACTATTACTATCCCTTTCATAATAATACTTTACTAGGAGCATTTTAGGAATAGTAAAACTATTCCAGGAACAATTATTATATTAAGTTATAAATTGTGCAAAATTAATAAAATGAAAATAAAATAATATAATAATTGCATTGCCTAAAATAAAACATAACATATTGTATATTATTTCAATCATTTATATAATTGATTCCTAGGACACACACCAACATCTACTTGCATTGCTTGTCAACATGAAATGAACATATCTGTGAGCATACTTTAGAACTTCAAATTCCTGTGCTGTGTACCCTTATTCATGTAATGCAAAAAAATAAAAATATAAAATATTTCCTTCAATTTTGAGGGGGTTGCATTTTGTCCCGACTAAATTTGGAACTTGCAAATTATTAAGTCATTAAATTATAAAAAACTTAGACTTGAAATACATTATTTATTTAATAAACTATCTTATTGAATTATGCAATATTTTTGTTAAATAAGAATTACAACATTATTATATGTTGGCTTATTTTTTATTTTTTATACATTTTTGCAACTCTTCTTTAAATATTTAATTATATATATAATTAGTTTCTATTAATTAAATTATCACGTGTCTTATTTTCTTTTATAATCTGAGCAGATAGCACGATCGTAAAAAAGCATAGGACATTTAATAATATATAAATATAAATATTTGTACCAATAAGTAGAATTACAGAACTACGTACCCTTTTTGTACAGAAAGGTAGCTTTCTCCCCATCTTGATTTTGTATTTTTGAGTAGAAAATGAACTCCGTTTCTCATCGCTAAACAATCGGGGTACCACAAACTAGCCGCTGCTAACGCTTCTATGGCAAACCGTGTTGCATAGATGAAGGAAACTCCCCAAAATCCTGGCTTGCTCACACAATATATTTCTCATGCGTTTTATATTATTAACAGAATTAGAGAGTCAATTTAACTTTTCTCAAATATAGGATCCGTTAGTACCAACAAAAAATATTATTTGCTTCCAAATTTTAGGAAAAAGAATATAATTTTACATCAGTTAGATAGAATGAAAGTATAATAGTAGCATTAGTTAGATAGAATCAAAGTATAATGCTACTAACATATAATTTTACATACGTAATGTCGCATTTTGCTTGTACTTTAATTATGTGGTGTGTTAAAATCTTTGTCAAATGTGTAAATAGCAGAATTGAAGAGTGACAAAGTACATAATATATGCATGAAGTTTTAAGTTCAAACTCAAATATGAAAGGGAGAAAATTTTCGTAAATATAACATTAAATATCACTATGCTATTAAGAATGCAAGCAAATAAGAGTGACTAATGTCATTAAAAAATCAACACCAAAATAATTTCTATAAGAGTACTGAAGATGGGATATGCACATACAAAGATCCATCATCCAATTGTGCGTCTTCAATAAACTGCAATGCCTTTATGATAAAATTGTCAATTTCCTTTGCTCTATGGTGAGGGTGCAACTTTCGAAATAGAGCCAATACCTAGTCTGCGGACGAAGTGCTCTCAAGATATGCCTAGATCACTACTGTGTCAGCCTCTCAGAATTAAATATATATATATATATATATATATATATATATATATATATATATATATATATATATATATATAGAGAGAGAGAGAGAGAGAGAGAGAGAGGTAATCATGAATTAGATCTCGGGTCAATAAGTCAGACATCTTAATATAAAATTTTTTGTATATTGATTTGAACTTGAGCTCGGCCCTAAATTTTCTTAAAGTTATTTCAGCTTGGACTCGAACATTATTTTTTATAGCCAAAATCCAATCTGTAGCGCAAGCATTTTTAATTCTTTTAAAATTTTAATCCATAATTGTATTTTTAAAAGAATAATTAAAGTAGATTTTAAGATAAAATATGATTCAGTGAAATAATAAAATATTTAATTTTGTATAATTAGTTAGTTAATTTAATAAATTATAATTCTTACTTCTATTATAAGTTAAATATAATTATAATATTTATTTATTTATTTTCTCCAAATTAGGCTGGTTGTATTTTATGCTAGCCGAACCAATTAATAATTGGGCTTAAAAAAAGAACCAAATATTATTAAGATCTAAGTTTTTAGATCCAAAGTCTAATTTTGTTGAGCCGGAAGGACCAAGTCTAAGTTATCAAATCTATTCATATTAAGATTTAATTTCTAAATTAAAAAGAAAAAAAATCATCCTCACACGTTCTCAACAACAATGTTTTGCACGAATTCTATGGAATTGAACCACTGAAAAATTACATAAAACAAATTGAATATTGGTCATTTCAAAATAGAATTATAACAAATTAAAAGTACTCAAAATGGAGTATTGGTTATTTCAAAGTGTTAGTGTATATGCCCTAAAACTATTCATATTGGTGATTGTAATTTTGAATCATATTATTTTAATGGCAATTCCAATTATTATATTTATATATATTGTCTATGTAATATATTCAATTATGATAATAACCTTAGAATAATTGTATTCTTAAATGTCCCTAGTCATATATCATTGTGGATTAGGTGCTTTGATATGTTAAGACTAGCATATGTGAAGACTTATATGGGATATTAAGTTTATACATGAGTACAAGTTAGAGAACTTGTATACTGGACCGACCTATATAAGAACACTACATGAATTGTTATATGAGTGTCATGGATGGTTTTTTAGTGATCATTATTAATATGATTCTTTGACCTGAGATCACCAAGGTTCCCTATATATGAGTTTCATATTTTGATACTATTCTATGTCACTAATGGTTGAGTGAATGCAAGGATAGATATTGGATATGTCACATATCATGCAGAGGGGTTTGTGTGATCAAGATGGGATTTGTCCCTCCTATATAACAGGAGTAACATCTATGGGCCCCTTGAGTAAGTAAAGCTGAGAAAATGCATGGCCATGCTCAGATGAATTGACATGGGATGTCGATTACATTTATTTCAGTTAGCTTACTTAGGAATCAAGAAACCTTAAGATTGGGCTATACGGGAATGACATGGTCCATGTCTCGTGCTTAATCTAGATGTATAGGATAAAAGGATATAGGTGATGATCACGTGTAAAGGTTTTCGTCAAATCACCGACTTTCTCATTGCTTGAATAACAATGATGTGTTGCTAGACACCAATCATTGTTTATGATCATTAATATGATCAATGGTCATTGCTAACGTAATGAGAACTTGTAGGGTCGCACACTTAGAGCCTAGTGAATTTAGAATTAATGGACCAAATTGTTTGGGCCTAATATTTAGGAATTCATATTATAATTATAAGGTCCAATAGTAAGCCTATAATTGTACATGGTATAAAGCCCAAATAGGTTAGGTTTTTCTATGCACCTATTTAAATAGGCTTGTTGGGTAATAATAAGATTATTATCATTATTCACGCACCCCAAAAGGCACAGAAAAACCCTAGCACCTCTCCTTGACCAAAACTCCTGAAGAGGCGTAGCTAGCACTACGAGGTGAAAGGAGATCAATTCCAACCGGTGTTTGTGTGGACATTCATTGGTGATTCATGGGTTCGTGTGGATACCATAGAGATGCAGCCACATTAATCGCTGCACTGGTGATCTGATCTTCTAGTTTCTATTCCGGTTCGTGATTTGGAGAGCAGATTGGATTTGAAAACGGACAGAAGCAGATCGGATTTGTTGTGTAGCGGACAGAAGATTTTTGCCGAAAGGTATAAACCTTAATCCCTAATCTATGGCGTCCTAAATTTGTATGGATCCTTGGTGGAAATCGTGCAAAATTTTTATTCTGCTGTGCATGTATGATGCGCGATTTCCAGCACAAAGAACATTCATGCTAGTTTTGATAAATTGGTGAAATTCACCTCTTACCAAGGAGCACCAATATGTGGGTCCCAAGCTGTAACCCAGCATTTTTGCCCTACAAAATTGACATAAAATTATTTACTTAAATTTTGATGAAATTTCTAACCTTTGGTTGTAATTAATATGAATTTTTGTGTCCTGTCCCCAAAATTTAAGATAATATTTTTTATAGTTTCACAGCTGGAAATTTTGAAGTTGCAGTAAGTGTTATAATATGCATTATTTTATAATCATGTTATTTATTGAGGAGAATAGTGAGAAAGATAAAATCATATTAAACTCTTGAAAAGGGTTTTTCATTCAATGGTGAGAAAGAAAATGACTGAAAGCAATGTCACCTGAGAAGAAAATATGAGGTTGACAGCTTCATACATCCACTCTTCTTCCAATTTCTCACCTACAGTTTCCCTTGGCCCTTGGGAAGCAGTAGGCAGCACTGAAGAGATAAGGAAAAAAGAAAGAAACATTTTAAATGGATTTTAGTTAAGATAACTGGCAAGTTTAATTAATTAGCTCAATGACAATATATATCATTGTAGTCATGGCTATGCTGCGATATATTAGTAAAATTAGTAGAATTTTAGTCAAATGCAACAAAATAAAAATAAAAATAATAAACCAAATATCTAAAATTTATTTTTTATTTTTTAAGTGAGAGAGAGAGCACGTGTGAAAATATACTTGTGCAAAATGGTTGAATAAGTTTGCATGAATGCAGCAAGAACATGGTGTTACAGTTGAATGTGTACATGCCAATGTCATATTTATATGGAAAAAGGTTTGTTGCTCCAATCACACCTCTGACTCTTGCATTAAGAGAGGAAGTCCTCAACGAACCTTATCATCAAATCAACTGGCGACTAGTACGCCATCGGTGCGCAAAGGTGTGTTTAATTTCCACTATTTGAACACAATTTTGATTCTAAATTGTGACTGTGGCACTGTAACGATTTTATTGCTATTAAGAAAATTGTGAAAAATCACATAATCACAATTTAGAACCTTCGAATACAATATATTTCTTCATTACTCATTATGTTTTAACTCACTCTGCGTATTGTTAAACACACACACACACATATTTCAGGAAGATCTTTTCTACTGCCGTAACATTATGCAAGACATGTTCTGGGATACTTGATACTTCCTACTTTATCACAGAGCCTTTGTTTACGCGTTGGCCCTTCAATAAGTTGATCAGAAACAAGGCTCTCGAAGTAACTATGAACCATATTCAATACGAAGATGAAAACAACCGATATATAACCATTGGTTCAGTCGAAAAGGTATGATAAAAACTCCTTCGGGTGACTTCAAAAGGGTGTTTCATCAAATTACTAAAGGAGGATGGACATTCTCTGACCAGGATCATGCTTGGCCTGTTTTGGATTGCACAGATGAAGGTTTACAGGTTAATTCCTGCCCCACCACAACCACTGCAATTTTTCATAATTTCGTGTTAGAATGCTGTTATTATTTTATTTTTATTTTGTTGCATTTGACTAAAATTCTACTAATTTTACTAATATATCGCAGCATAGCCATGACTACAATGATATATATTGTCATTGAGCTAATTAATTAAACTTGCCAGTTATCTTAACTAAAATCCATTTAAAATGTTTCTTTCTTTTTTCCTTATCTCTTCAGTGCTGCCTACTGCTTCCCAAGGGCCAAGGGAAACTGTAGGTGAGAAATTGGAAGAAGAGTGGATGTATGAAGCTGTCAACCTCATATTTTCTTCTCAGGTGACATTGCTTTCAGTCATTTTCTTTCTCACCATTGAATGAAAAACCCTTTTCAAGAGTTTAATATGATTTTATCTTTCTCACTATTCTCCTCAATAAATAACATGATATAAAATAATGCATATTATAACACTTACTGCAACTTCAAAATTTCCAGCTGTGAAACTATAAAAAATATTATCTTAAATTTTGGGGACAGGACACAAAAATTCATATTAATTACAACCAAAAGGTTAGAAATTTCATCAAAATTTTAAGTAAATAATTTTTATGTCAATTTTGTAGGGCAAAAATGCTGGGTTACAGCTTGGGACCCACATATTGGTGCTCCTTGGTAAGAGGTGAATTTCACCAATTTATCAAAACTAGCATGAATGTTCTTTGTGCTGGAAATCGCGCATCATACATGCACAGCAGAATAAAAATTTTGCACGATTTCCACCAAGGATCCATACAAATTTAGGACGCCATAGATTAGGGATTAAGGTTTATACCTTTCGGCAAAAATCTTCTGTCCGCTACACAACAAATCCGATCTGCTTCTGTCCGTTTTCAAATCCAATCTGCTCTCCAAATCACGAACCGGAATAGAAACTAGAAGATCAGATCACCAGTGCAGCGATTAATGTGGCTGCATCTCTATGGTATCCACACGAACCCATGAATCACCAATGAATGTCCACACAAACACCGGTTGGAATTGATCTCCTTTCACCTCGTAGTGCTAGCTACGCCTCTTCAGGAGTTTTGGTCAAGGAGAGGTGCTAGGGTTTTTCTGTGCCTTTTGGGGTGCGTGAATAATGATAATAATCTTATTATTACCCAACAAGCCTATTTAAATAGGTGCATAGAAAAACCTAACCTATTTGGGCTTTATACCATGTACAATTATAGGCTTACTATTGGACCTTATAATTATAATATGAATTCCTAAATATTAGGCCCAAACAATTTGGTCCATTAATTCTAAATTCACTAGGCTCTAAGTGTGCGACCCTACAAGTTCTCATTACGTTAGCAATGACCATTGATCATATTAATGATCATAAACAATGATTGGTGTCTAGCAACACATCATTGTTATTCAAGCAATGAGAAAGTCGGTGATTTGACGAAACCTTTACACGTGATCATCACCTATATCCTTTTATCCTATACATCTAGATTAAGCACGAGACATGGACCATGTCATTCCCGTATAGCCCAATCTTAAGGTTTCTTGATTCCTAAGTAAGCTAACTGAAATAAATGTAATCGACATCCCATGTCAATTCATCTGAGCATGGCCATGCATTTTCTCAGCTTTACTTACTCAAGGGGCCCATAGATGTTACTCCTGTTATATAGGAGGGACAAATCCCATCTTGATCACACAAACCCCTCTGCATGATATGTGACATATCCAATATCTATCCTTGCATTCACTCAACCATTAGTGACATAGAATAGTATCAAAATATGAAACTCATATATAGGGAACCTTGGTGATCTCAGGTCAAAGAATCATATTAATAATGATCACTAAAAACCATCCATGACACTCATATAACAATTCATGTAGTGTTCTTAATATAGGTCGGTCCAGTATACAAGTTCTCTAACTTGTACTCATGTATAAACTTAATATCCCATATAAGTCTTCACATATGCTAGTCTTAACATATCAAAGCACCTAATCCACAATGATATATGACTAGGGACATTTAAGAATACAATTATTCTAAGGTTATTATCATAATTGAATATATTACATAGACAATATATATAAATATAATAATTGGAATTGCCATTAAAATAATATGATTCAAAATTACAATCACCAATATGAATAGTTTTAGGGCATATACACTAACACTTTGAAATAACCAATACTCCATTTTGAGTACTTTTAATTTGTTATAATTCTATTTTGAAATGACCAATATTCAATTTGTTTTATGTAATTTTTCAGTGGTTCAATTCCATAGAATTCGTGCAAAACATTGTTGTTGAGAACGTGTGAGGATGATTTTTTTTCTTTTTAATTTAGAAATTAAATCTTAATATGAATAGATTTGATAACTTAGACTTGGTCCTTCCGGCTCAACAAAATTAGACTTTGGATCTAAAAACTTAGATCTTAATAATATTTGGTTCTTTTTTTAAGCCCAATTATTAATTGGTTCGGCTAGCATAAAATACAACCAGCCTAATTTGGAGAAAATAAATAAATAAATATTATAATTATATTTAACTTATAATAGAAGTAAGAATTATAATTTATTAAATTAACTAACTAATTATACAAAATTAAATATTTTATTATTTCACTGAATCATATTTTATCTTAAAATCTACTTTAATTATTCTTTTAAAAATACAATTATGGATTAAAATTTTAAAAGAATTAAAAATGCTTGCGCTACAGATTGGATTTTTGGCTATAAAAAATAATGTTCGAGTCAAGCTGAAATAACTTTAAGAAAATTTAGGGCCGAGCTCAAGTTCAAATCAATATACAAAAAATTTTATATTAAGATGTCTGACTTATTGACCCGAGATCTAATTCATGATTACCTCTCTCTCTCTCTCTCTCTCTCTCTCTCTATATATATATATATATATATAATATATATATATATATATATATATATATATATATTTAATTCTGAGAGGCTGACACAGTAGTGATCTAGGCATATCTTGAGAGCACTTCGTCCGCAGACTAGGTATTGGCTCTATTTCGAAAGTTGCACCCTCACCATAGAGCAAAGGAAATTGACAATTTTATCATAAAGGCATTGCAGTTTATTGAAGACGCACAATTGGATGATGGATCTTTGTATGTGCATATCCCATCTTCAGTACTCTTATAGAAATTATTTTGGTGTTGATTTTTTAATGACATTAGTCACTCTTATTTGCTTGCATTCTTAATAGCATAGTGATATTTAATGTTATATTTACGAAAATTTTCTCCCTTTCATATTTGAGTTTGAACTTAAAACTTCATGCATATATTATGTACTTTGTCACTCTTCAATTCTGCTATTTACACATTTGACAAAGATTTTAACACACCACATAATTAAAGTACAAGCAAAATGCGACATTACGTATGTAAAATTATATGTTAGTAGCATTATACTTTGATTCTATCTAACTAATGCTACTATTATACTTTCATTCTATCTAACTGATGTAAAATTATATTCTTTTTCCTAAAATTTGGAAGCAAATAATATTTTTTGTTGGTACTAACGGATCCTATATTTGAGAAAAGTTAAATTGACTCTCTAATTCTGTTAATAATATAAAACGCATGAGAAATATATTGTGTGAGCAAGCCAGGATTTTGGGGAGTTTCCTTCATCTATGCAACACGGTTTGCCATAGAAGCGTTAGCAGCGGCTAGTTTGTGGTACCCCGATTGTTTAGCGATGAGAAACGGAGTTCATTTTCTACTCAAAAATACAAAATCAAGATGGGGAGAAAGCTACCTTTCTGTACAAAAAGGGTACGTAGTTCTGTAATTCTACTTATTGGTACAAATATTTATATTTATATATTATTAAATGTCCTATGCTTTTTTACGATCGTGCTATCTGCTCAGATTATAAAAGAAAATAAGACACGTGATAATTTAATTAATAGAAACTAATTATATATATAATTAAATATTTAAAGAAGAGTTGCAAAAATGTATAAAAAATAAAAAAATAAGCCAACATATAATAATGTTGTAATTCTTATTTAACAAAAATATTGCATAATTCAATAAGATAGTTTATTAAATAAATAATGTATTTCAAGTCTAAGTTTTTTATAATTTAATGACTTAATAATTTGCAAGTTCCAAATTTAGTCGGGACAAAATGCAACCCCCTCAAAATTGAAGGAAATATTTTATATTTTTATTTTTTTGCATTACATGAATAAGGGTACACAGCACAGGAATTTGAAGTTCTAAAGTATGCTCACAGATATGTTCATTTCATGTTGACAAGCAATGCAAGTAGATGTTGGTGTGTGTCCTAGGAATCAATTATATAAATGATTGAAATAATATACAATATGTTATGTTTTATTTTAGGCAATGCAATTATTATATTATTTTATTTTCATTTTATTAATTTTGCACAATTTATAACTTAATATAATAATTGTTCCTGGAATAGTTTTACTATTCCTAAAATGCTCCTAGTAAAGTATTATTATGAAAGGGATAGTAATAGTACATTTAGACTGGCATGTATAGTAATTGATGATTATGAATCATTGATATGTGATATTAAGTCAATACATGAGTACATTGTTAGTGAACAGATGTACTGGACTAACCTAATATGGGAATATTGTATGGATAAGATTTGTGTCATTAGTAGTTCTTATATGGTCACAATTGCATATAGTCCTTTGACTTGAAATCACTATGGTTCCCTACATGAGGGGTTACTCACTTTGATATCGTCATATGTCACCTTTAATTGGGATGACAAGTAGGGCGTTGATTAGGTGTGTCACGAATCATGCAAAGGGAAGTAAGTGATGTAGATGGGATTTTGTTACTCTTATAAAAAGGAGATATATCCTTAGATCCCTTGATTGAATAAGACTTAGAAATGCATGGCCATGCTCAAATAGATCAATATGTGATATTGATCATTTGTTTTGAAATATACAGTATCAAGAAATATAAATTGAACTTTAACGGGGATGACACATTCCAGGCCTCCAGTTCAATTTAGATATTATCACAAAAGGATTATGATGCAAAACATTGATAATGTATTAGGTGGATGTCAAATCACATAGATTCTTACTATTTAAGTGGTAGTGATGTATTGTTATATACCACTCATTATCTATGACTCAATAATGAGTCGTTGTTAATATAGTAAGAACCTACAGGGTCACACAAAAGGAGTAGGAATAAGACAATAATTAATTGGACTTTAATTCGATTAATATCCAATTAATTAAACTTATTTTTGTGCATATATATATTATTAAATAATAATATATATTTCAAGTAATAAATATAATTATTATTATGCGATATACTTTAATATTAAGTAATATCAAATAATTTCGTTATTAGATATTAGATAAATATATTATGAAATAATATTATTTTGATATTTGATAACTATATGCAATTATCTAATATTAAGATATTTATATTATGAGATAATATTATTATCTAATATTAGATCATTAATAGATAAGTCCTATCTCTCCTCATTATCTCTAGGATAATGATAAGATGAGTTGTTAAGTGTGATTAGGATTTTTAAAAGCATTATCCTAGTAGGATTAGGATTGTGGCTTGCCTAAGTTCTATAAAAGGGGACTTGAGGGCAACACTTTAAATGCGCTCATAAGCTTCCATAAAATCCTAAATCACTCAAAAAACATCCAATCCTAAATCCTAGAGAGCAAAATGCATCCTAGTAGATTCGTGGAGAGTGAGAGGTCGTTGTTCACTTCGTATGGATATCATAAATACTTTTCGACCGGCGTTTTGATTAGTAGAAACACGAGGGCCTAATAGGTAAAATCCTAATCATTGATTTATGTCTTTTGCATGGATTCTAGGTAGAATTCGGATCAAATTTTGAATTTTTGCTGTATATGATAATTTGAATTCCAATAGTATATACACCTTGTGAGGTAAACACTTTTAATTTGGTGCAAACTACTTGGGCCACATTGGTTTTGATTCGTTCTGGTCAGATTAGTCTATCATTGTGTTTGATTGATATATATATATATATATATATATATATATATATATATATATATATATATATATATATATAAAGTACATTTTTCTAAAAAGTGGTGTTATATTATTTGCTTTATCACAACAAATAAGTGAAATACGAGAAGTGGGATTTCTTAGAATTCCCAAAATTTTGCCACTCATACAAAGTAAGAAATTGCTTATCCTGTATTTCTTAGGCAGGAAAATTTTTTTGGAAGGTTTTAATTCCTATTATCAACTATAATTTTGAGTAATTTCCAAAAAGAAATTATTATAAAATTTAACTTTCTGTAGGAATTTATCTTTTTAGTGAATCATCTATTATCTCAATGTATACAAATAACTAAAGTCTAATAAGGAAACTCAAATCACACTTTTTTAAATTCATAACTTATTTGCTTGTGAACTCTATGGTTTCAAAATCTAGGGTAATGTAATAATCCTAAAAATCAATAGATTGTAATTGTTTGATTATATTCATAAAATTTTGAATAGTTGTAATTAAATAATTTCAATTTAATAATTTTAAAACTTATCATGTCATCTTGAATTTAACATTCTAAAGGTATCATAATAAGCATCTTTATCTATCATGTTCATTGGCAGAAGCGACCTAAATTCGCAATTGAAAATTGATTGCTGTTACTCTTGAATATATGCAAACCTAAAATCTGATAACAAAATTCAAATTGCACATTCTTAAATTCTTAATTCATATGTGAAATATTCATAGGCTGAGAGGGACACGAATCCACTTCACGACATGCAAGCTATTAGACAATTCTGAATTAGGAAATGGAGACTACCCTAGCTAGATTTTATGTATTAGAAATTTATTGTTTTTATTTTTTTCCTTTTTATGTACCAATCATGGTTTTTTTGTGGCTATGATTGCGATTGTGATAAAATTGTAGATAAATAAAAAATATCTAAGCAAAATAAAATTACAAAAAATTATTGCTGTCAAAATTGTGATTGCAGAATATATGAATTCAAAATTATATTCTCCATATTACATAATTTATTTCTAATAAATAGAGCTGCTTGTTTTGTGCTTCTATTTATTATAGAATGTACTAGAACTTTCATGAGGGCTTGTTTGATACACTATGAATTGTACAAGAATGTATTTGACAGAACTTCTCCTCAAAATTCTGAAGGAGCTTAAGATGAAGAAAGAAATCTCTCCAAATGAAGAGCCAAGGACAAAGCCAAAAAAATTCCATTCATGCCTTTCTAACAATGCATTTATCATTACAAATTTGCTAACTCACAGCTAACTCCCTAAAAATATGGTAGCCATACGCACTATGAATGAAATAGATACCCACATCATTCTCCTAATTTCCTTTTAATTCCTTGGCTCTTTTTTTTTATCAAAAATTGATAAAATCATTCATCCATTTGGGCTTAGTCTTAAGTCTCTTAGATCACACAATAGGCATTGGGCCTTCTTCTGCTTCAGGCTCTAAAACGTCCTCCTCTCCTTCAGCTATTGACCTTTCTTTATAGTTTGGGCTATCCAGCTCCTCCTTCAAGGTCATAACATCTTCCCTCCTTTCTTGCACAATGACCTTGTCCTCAAGGTCAAAATTAGGAAAACTCATACTTGAATTGTTGCAGACTTCCCAAGTGGAAGGAAATAGACCTTTCCATTGGATCAAAAGGTGGGTCTTAGAAGCATCATCACTATTATGAATATCCAACACTACAGCAGGTTCCCCCAAAGGTTGATTGTCTTTTGAAAATAGAGGTAAGGAAAGGACTAGTGCTTGATTAGCAACATGATATGGTTTTAATTTGGAGACATGGAAGACAGGGTGTATCTCGAAGTGCTAGGTAATTCCACTTAAGAGCAATTCATTTATGCATTGAGTAATCCGAAAAGGGCCATAGTACTTTTGCGCGACTTGTGCACCTGAGGCCCTATGAGTGATTTTTGTCTATATGGCTGGAGTTTTATCAGACCCAATCTCCTACTTTGAAACTATGAGGACTTCTTTTGTTGTTTGCGTATTCTTTCATTACTCATTAAGTCCTTCAATAGCTTACTAGTAACTTTTCAAATATCTTTCCCTATCTATCAATTCTTGGTTCACTCTACCTTGCTGCTATCTTAACGTATAGGACATTGAAGGAGGGGGTTCCCATACATAGCTTCAAAAGGGGTTACTCTAGTAAAACTAGGACTTAAGTATTATAATGGATTTGTATGAACAAAAGCACATAAATACGTACTGTAGCACCTTGTTAATAACCTCAGTGTCTGCCCATCACTTTGAGGATGGTATGAATAGACATGCGTAGCTTGTACCACTTAAGAAAGGCTCTTGCTAAAATTTGCTTAAGAATATAGGGTCCTTCAGAAATAATGCTTCTAGGCATCCCATGCAACTTACACACTATTTGAGCAAAAAACTTCAACTACCTTGTAAGTTGTAAAATTTTGTGGAAGCATGGAAAATGAACTCCCTTTGAAAATCGATCTACTACCACCATAATACTGTACAATTTTGGAATGTCGGTAATCCCACAATGAATCCATATTGATATCCTCCATAACCCGTTGGTATTGGAATAGGTTGGAGAAGACCATAAGTTTTTGATAAGAATCTTTAACCTTCTGGCAAACTGACAACCTTTGACATAATCATGACTTCTTGTTTTATATTCACCCAAAAAAAATTTTCTTTAAAGCTTGCAATAAGTCTTAGCAACATTAGCATGACCCGCTATGGTGTGGCATGAAATTCTCCAACAGCACAACTTTCAGAGTCAAAGTGGCATGGATAAATAATTTGTCCTCATGGAACAAAAACCCCCGATAATTTGGAGTTTATGATTGTCTGCTAATCCTACCTCCACTTGAAGGAAAAGTCGTTGAAATTCAGGATCTAAGTGGTATTCCTGTTGCAACTTGGTTAAGAATTCATGGTGTGGAACTATAATGCTAGGAGTTGAGAGTTGTGTTCTATTGTCATGAAAGACCATCAGCCACTTTGTTTTGAGCACCAGGTTTGTAAACAATGTCATAAGAATACCTAAAAGTTTAGAAAGATAATACTACTGCTTGGTGTTTGAATGACCTTGAGTCATTTCATTCCTTCAAGCTTCTTTGATCAATATAAATAGTGAATTTGTGTCCTAATAAATAAGTTCTCCATTTATGGATAGCCTCAATGATGCATGTAATTCCCTGACATAAGTAGAGAAGAGGCTAATGTAGGACCAAATTTTTTGCTGAAATAATTGATGGGGTGTGCCATTTTGAATCAACACAGCTCCTCTTCCTTGACCTGATGTATCTATTCAGTCAAAGTCCAGAGCAAATTGGAAGGCTAGTATTGGAGATTTAATCATGGCAGCCTTTAGCTTTGCAAAGGCTATAGTGGCTTCTTCATTCCAATGAAAATAGTTTTTCTTGAGTAAGTTAGTAGTGAGGAGGAGAAGCAATGGGCTACATAGTTCTTCATAAATTTCCTA
>CM035230.1:46331908-46490804 GCA_020226215.1 Sindora glabra | reverse complement strand
GTGATTTGAATATTCTATTCCAATACCAATGTTTGATATCTCCACTTGTAATTCCTTGTTTTAAAAATGTTTGATACTTAGTTTTACTACCAAATCAAAATTAAATAATGATGTCCCATCATTAATTAAATTAAATTTAGGTTATAAATTAACTAATTGGATAGTAAAATTTGAAGAAGTTACATGTATTCCTTTTCTATGTTGATAATTATAAACACATAATTATGATATATAAGGGAGAAAGACTTAGGGATTTTATCACATTAACTCATTCCTTCTAATAATTTTTCCTTAGTGTTATCAACTTTAGTTTTCATATCCTTTCTTTTTTAATCAAATTGCCATTAGTATTTGAAAAGAATGAGTTTGAAAGTAAAATAATGGTCTTACCATCCACACTATTATAGAATTACAATTTTACAATAGTCAATAAATATTGGTTATAGTAAACATTGACATCTATATAAATATGGAGGCATTTTTGAAATTATTACAATAAACAAGATGACAATATTTTTACAATAACTAACATTTATGTGGTGACATTTTTAAAATTTGTAGGAAAATATAAAATAATAGTTAAATTAAAAACTGATGTGTAAAGTGAATGTGAATGAAAGAGCAAAATTTATTGAGAAATTAAGATGTTGATTATTTATATAATTATCATCCAAAAGGTTTTTAAAAGGTTAATGGAAAAGTTGTTTATTATTTACATGTTAATTTTTTTGTATAAATTAATGTGTAAAGGTATTCAAAAGTCTCCCTTGCCAATGTAACCATAACTTATTTAAAAATCATGCATGTTTTAAACATTAGTATTAAGTTAATAATTAATGTCTTTAGTTTTTTCAATTACCTATATATTCCACATTACTTTTCTATTTAAAGGCATCTTAGTGTTGCCTTAATCTCTATTATCTAATTCTAGGATTTGTTTGAAAAAGAGGAAAATAGGTTTTTCCACATTTCATTTAATATATTTTCTTTCATTATAGAATCTAATTATTGTTAATTTATCTATTATCATCTATATGTGTCAGATAAGATGGAGAAGGAACTATTTTTCTCCTATTCAAATATACATTGATGTTAATAATGGATGCAAATATATTGCCTAGATTTATGATTTGCCAATATCTAACTTGAAATAATATTAGATGATGGCAATGAGAATTATTGAGTGTGGTAATGAGATTGGAAAATAAAAGTCCTTTTTTATGTAATATTTTTATAAGTTTATATTTATTGATGTAATGATATATTGAATGAATAAAATTGCAAAATAAAATTTCTTATATCAATGTTTTCTTTTTCATATTTTTGTGTATTTATGTTTAATGTGTTAAAGTTTATATCATTGTAAGAAAAATATGCAAAAAGAATATATAACTTATCATGAATTGTTGATGTTTAATAAAATTACAAAAAATATTTCTTTATTAATTTTGAAACTATCTTTTTCTTCAAACTTAGAAAAATTAATATTTTAAAATATAGTAAATATATCATCCTATTTACATAAATCACCAACTTTTTCAAATTTGATCCATCTATTAGGCAATTTGTAAAATGATATTTATAATTTTCTAAAACTTGATGTGATATACATGTTATGAAAATCTTATGCAAAATGTGTCAACTGTTTAAAAATAATTAACTCATAAAAATAAGATAACAATTTTTATATTACAACTGACGTGATATTTTTTAGTTAACTACATCACTTTAATATAGATGATGATTATTATGATAAAAATCAATGTCTAATAATTTCCCTAGTTTATAATATGTATCTATTTGTCATATGCTATTATAAACCAAAGTGAAAAGTAATAAAAAAATATAAAAGGACTTGCAAAAGTGTAAAATACAAGATTATTTTATTCCAACTCTATTTATAGACTCAAGATTCCTCCAATATATAACTCTATCTTAAACTCTAGCAAAATTGTGAAATGTAAGTTAATTTTCTATTCTTTTATGCAAATAAGGTATATGATACGTAAAATATTTACATATTTATTTTCCCTTGTATGATGCATTTTTGGATGTTATCTTGTTAAATTAAATAAATTTAGTTGCATTTTGTGAATGGATCTTGAATTTGAAATGAAATCAAATATTTAGATAATGCTGTAATCCGCACTGTTTCAGGTTTTAGGCCATATCTGGAGTTCTGGATGTCCGATTGGGCTGTTCTTTATATGGATGGAAAGCTAATAAGAAGCCCTAAAACTTTCATGTTTTAAGAAAAGCCCAGTTCGGGACCTAAGGATCTCAAATTCTGCTTGGAAGATGAAACAGTGATTCTGACGGAATCTGACATATGGCTACTAATCTAATCACAACTTGAGCTAGATATGTCCAAATTAGGAGTTCTTTATATGCAAATTGAATAGAAGATCCAGCCCTACAACTCCTATGTTGACATAAAGATGTAAATCAGCCATTTCGGTGGTCAAAAGTTGCCAACAAAGTGAAACAACTTGTGCTGCGAAAATAAAAAATGTTGGCTGCGTGTGATTGGTAGCAACTTGTCAAATTGGATGGCTTGCAGCTGGTTTATTTACCCATAAATAGGTGGAAGTAGAGAGCATTCAGGATTCCAAGGATTGAATCATTCATTCATGCATCTTAGATAGTAGTTTAGTTCATGCAATTTTAAGTTCTTGTATGCCTCCTACATGGAAGGCTAGGTTCTCCTCCTACATGGATGGTTCTACCTCCTAATGGATGGATAGTATTTTCATTTTCATGCATTTGTAATTGTATCCTTATGTTCTCCTCCTACATGGATGGTTCTACCTCCTAATGGATGGATAATATTTTTATTTTCATGCATTTGTAATTATAATCTTGTGTTCATGAATGTGATGATGTTTTTATTCTATGTTTGTGTTTAATTTCATTATGTTCTAATTTCATCTTCCTAGGGTGATGACGTAACTTGATAATAATGGATTGAATTCTAATCTATTGAAACTAATTTCGTTTTTACTTCCTAGATTGAGTTTTAATTATTGCTCTTAATGCTTTCAATTGATTGGCCACCTTTGAATGAACTCAATATGTGTGTTGAGACCGGAAGGAGATACATGTGTATGGAACCTATAATTAAAACCGTAAATTGCATATGAAATAGGAATATATTCATATGGTTTATGTAGTCTTAATGAGTTCCATAAATCCTAATGCATGATTAGTTGTTTTAATTCACATAGGAATATAGTGGATTAGCAATTAATTATAGAATTACTTGACCTTGGAAGAGGCTAGTAATTAATTTAGGGAAACTCGACTATCAATTAAGGGAGTTAAAATTGGATTAGTGTAGATAGATGATTCAATCCGAAGTTGTTAAGTGAAGTCTGATCCCTAGGTCTTTTATTCATCTTCATCTTTACTCCAATTGCATCCATATTTATTTTAAGTATTTTCTGCATACATCTTTATTTAATTGCTTCAAATCCAACTTAACAATTTGCCAAATAGTGTTAGGATTATAAATTTTGGTACTTAGTGAAACAATCCTCGTGGGAACGATACTTACTTATCACTTTATTACTTGTTTACGATAGTGTGCACTTGCGCTAATTGATAAACCATTTCACACGTAACAAGTTTTTGGCGCCGTTGCCGGGGATTGTTATCATTAATATCAATACCAAGTAATCTTAATCCTAATTTGGTTTTTATTTTACATTTTCTTCTTTCTTTGGTGTTTCTTTTCTCTTTTCAGGTTTGTTCTAGTGTATGACCAGATCAAAAGTTGTTGAGCCACTGCTATTTGATTTTGAGATCGAGAGAACTTGTCGAAGGAATCGAAAGATACAGAAGCAGTCAATTGTAGATCAAGGTGAAGCAATGGCAGATATGAGAGAAGAACAAGACACTAAAGCACTCCGTGACTATGCCACACCAACAGTCATGGATACCATTTCTGGAATTAGGAGACCACCTATACCAGCCAACAACTTTGAAATCAAGCCAACCATAATTCAAATGATGCAAGCAAATCAGTTTGGAGGTTCTCCAATAGAAGATCCGAATGCACATATAGCCAGCTTTTTGGAAATCTGTGATACATTCAAGCATAATGGCGTTTCTGATGATGCCATAAGGTTGCGACTCTTCCCTTTCTCACTTAGGGATAAGGCTAAAAGCTGGTTACACTCTTTACCAGTGGGGAGCATCACTACATGGAACATATTGGCACAAAAATTCCTAGCAAAATTCTTTCCTCCAGCTAAAACTGCAAAAATGAGGAATGAAATTGCTTCATTCACCCAACATGACATGGAAAGCCTTTATGAAGCATGGGAAAGATACAAGGAGCTGCTAAGAAGATGTCCTCATCATGGGCTACCAGATTGGCTACAGTTGCAGACTTTCTATAATGGATTGTCTAATGCTACCAGAACACTTGTAGATGCTGCAGCTGGTGGATCATTAATGGGAAAAAGCATCGAAGCTGCTATGGAACTGTTGGAAGAAATGGCAGCAAATGCTTACCAATGGCCTTCTGAACGCAACACTTCAAAGAAAGCACTTGGAGTCCATGAGCTAGACATTCTAACCACTTTGTCTTCTCAAGTTACCTCTTTATCCAAGCAAGTGAGTTCATTAACAGCTCAAGCAAATGCAATCAGAACTCCTGCAGATGCTTGTGATTTATGTGGAGGCCCTCACATGAGCACACAATGCCAAGAAGGAAATCCATTCATTCCTTCTCAACCTGAACAAGCCAACTATGTGGGGAATCATGATCCTTTCTCAACCACATATAATCCAGGATGGAGAAACCACCCTAATCTAGGGTGGAGGAATAATCAGAATATGTTCAAACCTCAAGAGAATTATCAACAGCAAATTCAGTAATCACCACCACAACCAAAGGTGAATTTAGAAGAAGCATTGGCTCAATTAGCCATGAATACTTCTCAATTCATGGCCAGAACAGAAGCTACACTCAAGAATCATGAAGCAATCATGCAAACACAAGCAACTTCAATAAAAAATCTGGAGGTGCAAATGGGCCAAATTGCAAGTATGCTGAATTCCAGATAACCTAGCACTTTACCCAGTGACACTGAAAGAAATCCTAGAGAGCAAGTAATGGCTGTTTCATTAAGGAGTGGGAAGCAGTTAAATGAGCCAGAACCAAGGAAGAAGAATGAAGAAGCTCAGAAAGAAGATGAGGTGATTCCAAGAAGAATGACTTTTCCAGATAATCCTCCACCATATGTTCCCCCAGTTCCATTTCCTCAAAGATTGGTGAAAGCTAAGCTAAAAGAATTTCTAGAGGTGTTTAAGAAGTTGCATATTAACATCCCATTTGCTGAAGCTTTAGCCCAAATGCCCAGTTATGCAAAATTTATGAAGGAGATTTTATCAAAGAAACGCAAACTGGAGGATTTTGAAACTGTAGCCTTAACTGAAGAGTGTAGTGCAATTCTCCAAAAGAAACTACCGCCAAAGCTTAAAGATCCTGGGAGTTTCTGCATACCCTGTACCATTGGAGAGTGTGAATTTGAAAAAACCTTATGTGACCTTGGTGCAAGTGTGAATTTGATGCCATTATCCATCTACAAGAAGCTGGGATTGGGAGAAGTGAAACCAACTACCGTGTCACTGCAACTAGCAGATCGTTCAATAAAGTATTCACGTGGAGTCCTTGAAGACGTGCTAGTAAAAGTTGATAAATTCATCTTCCCAGCGGATTTCATAGTGCTTGACATGGAAGAAGACCAAGAAATTCCTATTATTCTTGGGAGACCATTTCTTGCAACTGGACGAGCTCTAATTGATGTGCAGAAGGGAAAGCTAACTTTACAAGTTCAAAATGATCAAGTATCTTTCAATATTTTTAAAGCTTTTCCATATGAAGATAATATTTGTTACAGAGTAGACACACTGACCAATTGCATGAAAGATGTAATGCATAAAACCTGCACAGAAGAGCCATTAGTGGTAGGAATGGTTGATGCATCAAAGTCTACTGATCCTAAAATCTTGAAGCAGATTAATTGCCTTGAGGTAAACCACGGGCAAAGATTGAAAGAATACAATGACAGTGCATTCAAGACCATCAAAACTGTCATTACGCTCGAGGAGCCAGCTGGTAAGTATAAAAGAAAAAGAAAAAGAAAAAGAAAAAAAGAAAAGAGAATAAAGCAATAGGTTAGGACTTTGTCTAGCTAAAGACGTTAAAGAAGGGCGGCTGCTTAGGAGGCAACCCAAGATTTCTTTCTCTTCTCATTTCTTTTCTTATTTAAGCACACATCGCACAGCATTTTTCACTCACAATTTTAGCTTTCATCATTTTCATCATGGAGGACTGCCTTGTAAAGCTTAAGAGCAGATTCCCTACTCTTCCTAAAGATGTGCTCAGGAAAATCTACAACTGTCGACTTGAAAGAATGAGGGCATTTAAGCATTTGGGTCTTCCTGAGGACATACGTTGGATTATTGAAGCTAAGGTACGTTTAGCAGGTGAGTTTCATGAATCATTTGTTAGACGTATGCCAGGTATGGGAAGAAGTTCTTACTCTAAAAAGAGAAGAGCTAAAAGAATGAGAGTCTGTCATAAGTGTGCAAGGTGGAACTGTAATAGGCTCTGTAGGAGTAAAGGAATGATTTCAGTAAATCGAGAGGACAAAATCCGATTCATAAAGGATGGACTGAGTAAAGAGTCACTGGATAATATTATTCAGACTCTTGAGACGCATCCTAGCGGAGATGTTCATGTTGTCCTTCTTGATTTAATGAACTTATTCCATACAGAAAAGGAGCGCTACAGTCTTGGGGATCTGACTGTAAAAGACCCTGTTTGCCAGTTTATAAGAAAATTGGATGGGAAGCAAATCCTCGGCTCATAGAAGCCGTTTAAGCCGTTACTGAACGAAAAATCAGAGGAAGATGTGAGCCACAATCACAACTACTGTACATATGTTTGTCTGCTTTACGTTTCCTTTATCTTTTTATCTTTACAGCTGCTTTTTAACTTTTCGTACATTTATCTTCTTTTTAAGTTTACCTGTTCAACATCTTTTTGACTTTCTTTACATTCCGTATTTTACTTTGTTCAGGCCATTATTACACTTGTCAATTTTGTACAGTATTTTTCTGATATTATCTGATTTGCGTGATCTCTTTGTTTCTGCTTTTGTATTATAAGAATGCATTTCAGCAATCACACTTTGCAAAATGTCTGAGAGCGAGAGTAAAGAGGAGGAAGAGGTCGAAAAACCATCAAAATGTGGACTTAAATCTATCTGTGTTTTTGGTGAATCTTTTGCTGGAAAGAATGTAGAATTTCTGCTAGCAGCAACTGAACTTGGTCATGCATTAGCTGCTAGAAAGATTGCCTGTGTGTATGGAGGAGGGCTTCATAGCTTAAAAGGAAGTGCAGCAATTTCTGCCAACACTGGAGGAAGCAAAATACTGAGTATCCTTGTGAATGGTTTAGATGATAAGAAATACGCCATCGGTAAAACAATAAAGGTTTCAAACTTGCCTCAACGTATAGGATGCATGCTTTACACTGCTCAAGCCTTTATTGCTTTACCTGGTGGTTTAGAAGCATTAGATGGAATTTCCAGCATTGCATATTGGATTAACTTGAACTTTCATCAGAAGCCAGTAGGTTTATTAAATGTTAATGGTTTTTATGATAGTTTGCTGTCTTTTTTAGATCAAGCTGTGGAACAGGGATTCATACCCCAAGCGACTCGTCGTGCCATAATGTCTGCCTCAACTGCTGATCAGCTGATTGACCAATTGCAAAGCTATACACCTAAACCAGATCCATCAGTGAAAAAGAAAGATTGGCAATCTCCAACCAGCAGTCAGAAGCATGAGCCCGACACCACTCTCCGGTTGTAACTTTCTTTACTCTTGGTTTTACTCCCAAAATTTCTTTTATGTGTGCGTTGTTTATGCATTTCCTTTTAATAAGTCCTTTTTGCTACTCTGTTGAAGACATTGGGGACAATGTCTACATTAAGTGTGGGGGGGATTACAAAAAAAAAAATTGTTTTTATTTTCGTAGGTTTTTTTGTTAGTAGAACCATGAGATTCATTATAAAAAAGGGGGGATGGCCGAGTAAAGAGCTTTTTACTCTTGATACGCATCCTAAAAAAAATTATTAAAAAAAATATATATATTTTCCTGCTTATTAGGTTCTTTTCAATAATTTTAAAAGATTTCATAGCATGATTGAACAACTTTCTTACTTCCTAGGATTGATAGATTTTGCAATGGATTTTGAGTTGGAAACCTCTAACCGTGAGATTTTGAGCCTATTTGTTGAATCAATATTATATTTCTTGCGTGTGATATTCACCTGTTAAGTTGTCACTCTAGAACTTGCATGAAATCTGGTTGAGATTACAATTTACATGCATACTCAGATATGATAAAGGCATTTTTTTTCCCCTCAGTTTGAACTAAATAGCCAACCCTGCAGTTTTACCATTGATAAACCCCTTTGAGCCTGATTAACCATTTCTTTGCTTTAATCTATTAATATGTCATTTAATGAAATATCAATTGTCTTTACTTAACCCTAGGGATTAGTAGAGCATTTGAATTTTGAAAAATGGGTTTTTGACAAAGTGTGGGGGAATATGTATTATTAACTTCAAAGTTGCAAGGGTTTTTATTCAAAAAAAAAAAAAGAGAAAAACTAAATAAAAAAGAAAAAGAAAAAGAGAGAAATTGATGAGAATCGTGGGCTGCTATGTTAAGATAAAATTATTTAGAGATTACCCATGTTTTAATTGCTCTATTAATTTCTCTCCTTACTTCAGCCTTTCATATCCCTGTTTTATCTTTCCTTTACCTTGGCCTCATTACAACCCTTAATAAGACCTTTTAATTTGAAGTGTGCATGTAAATCAGGTAGTGCAGATTGAGAATTTATGCAACCCTATGGTAGTGCAATCTTTAATAGGATGAATTTGAGTGAAACACTTGCCAATAAACATTTGAGAGAGGAAGAGTTCCAGTGATTATATCAATCTAATTCAATCCTTCTCAAATGAAGTTGCAATTTCTTTTGATTTTATATGTCAAGATTTGTTGATTCATGAATGCTATGATATCTTTGTACTTTAATTATCTTTCTTATGTTTTTCTAACTATCTCATGGGTAGATTAGTACTAACATTAGCATTAGTATTAGTTTTCTTTTATTTTGTGTTTGTCCGAGGACGTCCAACAGCTAAGTGTGGGGGAATTTGATACGTAAAATATTTACATATTTATTTTCCCTTGTATGATGCATTTTTGGATGTTATCTTGTTAAATTAAATAAATTTAGTTGCATTTTGTGAATGGATCTTGAATTTGAAATGAAATCAAATATTTTAGATAATGCTGTAATCCGACACTGTTTCAGGTTTTAGGCCATATCTGGAGTTCTGGATGTCCGATTGGGCTGTTCTTTATATGGATGGAAATCTAAGAAGAAGCCCTAAAACTTTCATGTTTTAAGAAAAGCCAGTTCGGGACCTAAGGATCTCAAATTCTGCTTGGAATATGAAACAGTGATTCTGACGGAATCTGACATATGGCTACTAATCTAATCACAACTTGAGCTAGATATGTCCAAATTAGGAGTTATTTATATGCAAATTGAATAGAAGATCCAGCCCTACAACTCCTATGTTGACATAAAGATGTAAATCAGCCATTTCGGTGGTCAAAAGTTGCCAACAAAGTGAAACAACTTGTGCTGCGAAAATAAAAAATGTTGGCTGCGTGTGATTGGTAGCAACTTGTCAAATTGGATGGCTTGCAGCTGGTTTATTTACCCATAAATAGGTGGAAGTAGAGAGCATTCAGGATTCCAAGGATTAAATCATTCATTCATGCATCTTAGATAGTAGTTTAGTTCATGCAATTTTAAGTTCTTGTATGCCTCCTACATGGAAGGCTAGGTTCTCCTCCTACATGGATGGTTCTACCTCCTAATGGATGGATAGTATTTTCATTTTCATGCATTTGTAATTGTATCCTTATGTTCTCCTCCTACATGGATGGTTCTACCTCCTAATGGATGGATAATATTTTTATTTTCATGCATTTGTAATTATAATCTTGTGTTCATGAATGTGATGATGTTTTTATTCTATGTTTGTGTTTAATTTCATTATGTTCTAATTTCATCTTCCTAGGGTGATGACGTAACTTGATAATAATGGATTGAATTCTAATCTATTGAAACTAATTTCATTTTTACTTCCTAGATTGAGTTTTAATTATTGCTCTTAATGCTTTCAATTGATTGGCCACCTTTTGAATGAACTCAATATGTGTGTTGAGACCGGAAGGAGATACATGTGTATGGAACCTATAATTAAAACCGTAAATTGCATATGAAATAGGAATATATTCATATGATTTATGTAGTCTTAATGAGTTCCATAAATCCTAATGCATGATTAGTTGTTTTAATTCACATAGGAATATAGTGGATTAGCAATTAATTATAGAATTACTTGACCTTGGAAGAGGCTAGTAATTAATTTAGGGAAACTCGACTATCAATTAAGGGAGTTAAAATTGGATTAGTGTAGATAGATGATTCAATCCGAAGTTGTTAAGTGAAGTCTGATCCCTAGGTCTTTTATTCATCTTCATCTTTACTCCAATTGCATCCATATTTATTTTAAGTATTTTCTGCATACATCTTTATTTAATTGCTTCAAATCCAACTTAACAATTTGCCAAATAGTGTTAGGATTATAAATTTTGGTACTTAGTGAAACAATCCTCGTGGGAACGATACTTACTTATCACTTTATTACTTGTTTACGATAGTGTGCACTTGCGCTAATTGATAAACCATTTCACACGTAACAGTATACCTATAATATATTCTTAGGTTTTCATTTTTTATGTGTCTTGATATTTTAGTGTAAATGTGCGAGTTTGCTTTTTGTTAAGGTTTGTCTTAATATATTTAGCTTAGAATGTTGAGTGTTGAAGTTATGATATCTCATAAAATATTTTTGATTCTCAGTTAGTTCATAGACAGGTTTTATAACCTTAAGCACAAAATATGTTATATATAGAATATTCCTTATATAAGTGTATGGAAATATTTTAGCTTTGGGTATGTATAAATTTGAAAATATTTTTTTAGATGACTTAGGTTGTATTATGTAAATGTATGAATGTTTATGTGTTATAATATTTTTCAAAAAACATATGCAAATTTATAAGATATAAAGTTTGGCTAATGTTCTTGTATGTATAGTTCTCACAAAATTGGTTAGTCATAGGTTGAAGATGGATGGATGCTGATTAGCATAACTTTAAATATGAATATTACGCTAACAAATTTATTAAATTTGCAATTACTCATAAAAGGAATTAGTTTAGTAATGATCTCATATTTTGCCCCTACCTTAAATGCTATAATGTGAAAAAGACAATGATTATGCATATATGAGATCATTTATTTCAATTTAGCATTAACAATGAATATATGCGATGGATACAATATGGTGAAAGTAAATTAGGCAACATATCTACTATTCATGAAGATAATGGTTCCAATGATCACTTTGATAATATGATATATAATGTTACTAATAATTTTATTACGTACCACAAGTCTTTGATATATTATTAAGTGATATAGTAAAGCCACTGTATTCGAGTTGTACTAAATATACAAGTTTATTTATCATGTTAAGATTTTTTAATTTAAAAATTGGAAATAGGTATAGTGATAATGTCACGACCCAATCTCGATCATGATCAGCACATATCTCAATACTTGGCATCTACCAGCCTTAACACTACTTTTGCTAATTCTGCCTAATGAAGATCTTCCTATTTCCATGGGAACTCAAATCACACTTTAAATTTTATTGAGAAATAGACATAGTTTCCTTTGTTTTTGAACACTTTTCGAGAGTCACATGCCTTAAATCATAAAACTTATTTTTATCGTAGATATGATAGCAAATTAACATACTTGATACTACATAACCTCATCATGTATACATAGATAAACAATTTAATATCAAGTGTTGAATTAACACAATATCAATATATATATATATATATATATATATATCCTAATCCAATTATCAGAGTATAATAATAGGCTTTCTTTAATTTTTTTTATAGAAGTAATAAAGTTTGAAAACATTCAACTCAACCTAAAAACATGAAAAATAAAACAAAATAAGTAATGAGAACTTAGTAAGCATGTATTTACCACTACTCATTCATATAAGTCAATTATATATTAATTAAATCTTATGATGGAAGACTATTGTAACTTGCAATACCTCTTCCTGAGTTGATGCATTTAGTTGCACACAATTCAAGTTCTTTATTTCATTTCATAACTTATAATAAACTTAGTTATTAAATTTTGCAATATCCACATCAACATACACACAACCTATTTTGGGTAATCATCACATTTTAAAATAACTAGTAAGACTCAATCATATCAATCAGAGATATTCAGTCATAAACAAGTTTCAATGTCATATCCTGAATAAATATCAATTATAATGAAAATATATGCATCTACCTTTTGACTCTTGGTTCAACTTTATACCTTACCCACCTTTCCATCCTTATTCCTTCTGAGCTAATCTTATACCCTACCTACTTTTTTATTTAGAATTTTCTATTCGATTTTCATATCACCACCCTATTGCATTTCTCATTTCAAATGCCACTCATGGTATAATTCACATCATAATATGAATGATAGAGCTCAGTTCAACAAATCATAATTTTAATATAATCTCAATACAAATCAATTATTCATCATCATGGGGCAAATTAGAACATATAACACAATATATAAATAGCAGCGCCACCAAGCCCTCTCACATGGCCACAACAATTAGTCATATTTCAATATAAATCACACTACATTTTTTAACATAGAAATAACAATGTAGTTCCAAGCATAATATATATCATTTACCATTGCATTTCAATTATAATCAATCAACACTTGATAGTATCACCACTATGCCTCACAAGCATGTTCAAATAACATTCTATTAAGTAGATAATTACTAACTCATCATAATTATCATTTCCAAGTTATTCATACATGGCCACAAGATTGATTTTGTAGTATATATATCATAATTCGTAGTTACACCATTGAAAGTTCATAAATAAATAGATATATGATTCATACCATTTATAAGAACAACTATAAATCATAACATTTAACCAAATTATTATTAGGATATTAATTTAGAGTGAGATATATACTCACTTGAGTGCATTTATCTACTCTTGGAAATTCATATTATTTTACTTATCACCTCTCCTTCCTATTTCACAAATTTCAAGAATAACTTATAAATACATCAAGTTTACTAATTTTTTTCCTAATTTTTTATTTTGAAGTCTAATTATAACATTTTAATCTCCCATAGTGCATCTTATTATCTTTCCTTAGGTTAATCACTAGAAACTAAGGATATATCATCAGGTGAAGATTCTTAAATTATTATTAAGTTCCTTAGAGTATATATATACATATATATATATATATATATATATATATATATATATATATAATATAATATAATATAAATATGTACCTTATTTAGTTCAACTTTAAGTCCTCCAAGGATATTAAAGTTAGTAGCATAATTTTTTTATTATATCACTTAATCAAATTACAACATTAAAATTACATTTTTAATACACATCATCATATATTTCAAATTACCCATAAATGGTTTTCTTTCTAGATCATGCATGATTCTTTCAAAATAATAGTATAATGCTCCATATATATCTTAATCATCTTATTCTAGCATCTTGTGACATAAAAATCGTATTTTTATCATGCATCATTATATATATTAAAACATAGAAAAATAAGTTTTTTGAAATATACAGCCACCATTGAAAATATATCATTGAACATTCTAAAATACCTCTATTTTTGTTATTTAAATATTGTATAATGTAAAAATCACATCTTTTAAATCTGTAATTAATTATAAATCATTTGTAATACTAAGATATAATACTTTAAACAAGCTTCAATCACCTTATCCTAACATTCCATGACCTAAAATGTTAATTTTATAAATACTACTAAGAATTTATAACATGTATAAATGGGTTTATTTTGAATGAAACATCTATTCATCATAAAAATTAAAGTTTTATGACATAGATATGCTCACCAGCATTTGTAGTGCCTAACTAGAACTCATCAATGGCAAAAGCTCACTAGAATGATAGCAGGAGAAAAGGTTAAACAACCCTTGCTACTAACATCCAAGAATAGCTGCGATTACAGCTCCTCCACCTAGCAACAACTTGCAACCACCATTGGAGATGAAAATTACACATTAGTTATCATCAGGAGCTCACTGGAACAATTGATGAAGCTTACTATTAACTCAAGCTATGGCAAAAAAAATACTACATAATAGCTTCATATGCAAAACTGCCCAATCAGAAGCTAAGAAGGAAAAAATGCTATAACAGTGTCTACCAATGATGATGATAATGCTACTTGAAGCAATAATAATGACAACATCCTAGAGAGAGAGAACGTGCACAAGGAGAGAGAATGAAGGGGAATGCCAATGATGGTGTGAGGAGAAAGGGAAATTAAAAAATAAAAAGAAAGGAGAGAGAATGTTAAAAAGTAAAGTTATAGGTTTTTATTCCATGCTTCTCGACGTACTATATATTTGTCTCCTTTTAAGTCTTATCCATTGATCTCTATTTAATTCAATCCTGGTTATATATTTTAAATGAAAATAATCTAATCATTGATTTATTAAAACTCATTTTCATAGAACTAGTTTTGTTTAAAATCTTAACTCTATTATTTCCAATCTTTCTTCAATATATATATACATATTTGTAATAACTTGATAAATTTGGAAGTCCTTAAATAAAATAAATATTTTAATCTCTTTTAATTCTTAAAATAATTTATAAAATATAAACACATTATTTCATAAATTCTTGCACTCATGCTTACTAAAATTATTCTTAACTTATAAAAAATTCCTTATAAAAATGGTTGTATAAAAATATATTTCAAATATTATCAATGTCATTTTAATTGTATAAAATCACATTATTATTGCATAGTTAAAATTTAAAATATTTATGTCTCATCTTAGTATAATAAATACAATTTAACTATTCTCATCTAAAATAAATATTTTGAAGCTTATAGAATAATAAAAATTTAAACAACATTATGAAATATTACATATAAAAGTTTCACAAAATTATTGCAATTATTGAAAGATATGTTTCTCGAAGGTAATGTATTACCAACTAGTGTTTATACAGCAAAGAAAATAATGTGCCTAATAGGTATAGATTATAAGAAGATATATGCCAATCCTAATGATTACATATTATATAGAAAGTAGTACAAAAAATTATTTAAGTGTGCAAAATATCAGGTATTCTATTACAAATTAAAGAAGTATGATAGCAACATCAAGGAAGAGGTTTTGACAAAGGTGCTGTGGTATCTTCCTATAATGCTTTAAATGCATGTTTTCTAATACAGAAGATGCCAAAAACTTAGTATGACATGTGGAGTAGGTGGTCACTAACAATAAGCTTTGTCATTTGATGATTTTTTCTTAATGGAGAACTATTAGCTCATATTATCCAAATTTGATAATGAAATAAGAAACCTTAAACTTGCACTATGTATTAATTGAATGAACTTTCATAATAATATGAGAAAAAAAATAGCATGTAGCCTATAATATTAGTGATTTATAACCTCTGTCCTTTGTTGTACATGAAGAAAAAAGTATGTAATGTTAACATTATTGATATCAAGGCCCAAGCAATCAAAAAATGACATAGATGTCTTCTTAGCACCACTTATTAAAGACTTATGACTTAAGTGGAATAAATGTATATTAGTGTTTAATGCATACAAGTAAGAGTCCTTTAGGTTACATATAATGCTTTTTTAGCATAATCAATGACTTTTTGGCTTATGAAAACTTATCAAAGTATAATGCTAAAGGTGTAGAACATGCCCTATTAGCAAAGATGATATGTGCTCTTATCAATTTAAGCATTGAAAAAAATAATATATCTCACCTACAAGAGATTTTTGCCTTGTTCTCACAACTATCAAATATCAAGAAAGGTGTTTAATGATTTATCAAAGGAAGCAATGACTTTGAAACCTTTATTAAGGAAGTATGTTTATGATAGAGTGAAAAATATTGATGTCATTTTTAGTAAACCTAATGTTTCAATAAGTGATGACACTTAATGAAAGAAGAGGTCCATATTCTTCAATCTTCCTTACAGGAAATACTTGGATGTTAGGCATAACATTTATGTCATACATGTGGAGAAAAATATATGTGAAAATCTAGTTAGAACACTATTGAACATACTAGGAAAGATAAATGATGAAATCAATGTTAGACTAGACTCGTAAGAGATAATCATATAAGAAGAACTAGTATAAAAAAAGGAGTTAATGTACTTATTTGTCTTTAGCTTGTCATACCTTGTCCAAAAGGAGATTAATGAGGTTAAAGTACCCTAGAGCTATTCTTCCAACATTAAAAGCCTTGTTTCAATGAAAAATATAAAATTAGTTAGCTTACATTCTTATAATTGTTATGCTTTAATGCAATAACTTCTATTAATTGCCATTTAAAGAATATTGCCTAAACATGTGAGATAAGCTATTATAAGGCTTTGTTTCATCTTTAATGCAATATGTACCAAGGTCATTAGCCTAGAGGATTTGAATGACTTACAAAAGAATGTTATTATCACACTATGCCAACTTGAGATGTATTTTCTCCCTTTATTCTTTGGCATCATGGTACATTTAATAAGGGACATAAGACTATATGGTCTAGTTTATTTGAGGTGGATGTATGAGATGAAATGCTACATGAAGATCCTAAAAATGTATATGCACAACTAGAATAGGCTTGAAGGAAGTATTGTTAAGGGGTACATCATTGAAGAAGTTATCAAGTTTTACACCTTATACTTGTAAAATATGAATACTATTGAGCTTCCTAAGCCTTGTCATGGGGAAGAATTTCAAGGAAAGGCATACTAGGGAACTAGGTAGAGAGCATAAACTATGAAATGTGGAAACAAACACATTTTTACTCTTATAAAATAGTGTGAGGTTCAGCCTTACATAAATAAGCATATTGCTCTCATGAAATAGTTTCATCATGGTAAGAAGGAGAAATGGATAAAAGCTAAATATAATTTAATATTCATTAAATGGTTCTATAATGAGGTAAGAAACATGATAAAGGAAATAATGGGTGTTGTTATGAAGATTATAAGATTATTAGCCATTAAGCCTCGCATGGGTGTCATATTTTATTAAAGATATGATATCAATGAATATTTGTTTTTCATTAAGAAACAAGATAAGGGAAGTACCATACCAAAATGTGGAGTTACTTCAGTGGCTTAGGCAATGCATTCTTCCAGTGCAAAGATAAAAACCTATCTATGCTATGATATCATATTATCGAGTCATTGAAAATATATAAAAGCTTAACTACTTCCAATATAGAGAGCTTTTTTTTCATTGTAAATGGGTGGAGAATCTTAATGGTATCTGAGTAGATGAGCTATGATTCACATTGGTGGATCTTAGTAAGGAGGGTCATAAGGGAAAATCATTCATAATCACATACTGAGCAAAATAATTTTTTTCTATATTGCATCAAGTTGATAACAAGTGATCTGTAGTCCTTTAAAGGAAAAAATAAATTGTTCGTAGTGAGAATGAAGAAGATGTAACCATTAATTTGAAGACACACCTTCTTTCTCTTTAAGACTACTTCTAGTTATTCATGAAAATAATTTAGAGAAGTTTTATATGCATCAAGATCATAAGAAGGGATATAAATTAATGATCTTTTCAAATAAATTTCCTATACCACAAGTTCAAGTTGCTAATGTCCTCTTTTTTATTTTAAGTTATGCTTATTTGATTTTTAATTTATATAGTATATTGAAATATTTAGACAATGCAAGTCCCATTTGAGAGATGAATATTAACTTTGAATTAAACATACCTAGAAAAAATGATACCCACATCAAATTAGAAGGTAATTGTTCTTTCACCATGATAAATCTTTTCTTTATAGTTGTTGCAATGCTTAAGTTTTCATTTGCTTACTTTCTTTTTTTACAGTTTGAAAATTCTTTGACATATGCCATTCAATAGAACAAATCATTAGTATTTTCAAATCTCATATCCAAATTTTATGGAATTAATTTAGAGGGAAAAATAGGGCTATTTTATCTGTTATGAATTACATATATTTAATATGAGATTATGTGCTATAATTAAGACTAAATTTGCATTTTTTCTACTTAACATGAGATTTGTATGTATTTTAAAGTTGTAGTATTATGTTTTGAGGATTCTAGATTATTTTAGGTTAAAAGTAATATAGTAAGTAGTATCTTAAGATGCTATATACAATTAAGAGGGTGTTTTTAGGTTTAGGGGGAGTATGTAATATAACGTTAGTTATGTTAATCATTGAAGTGACATATCAAACATTCTATGTTAGTTTATAAAATAACTTGATATTAAATTAAAATTTTTAACTATGGTTATAGAGATAAAACTAATATCATTAAATATAACTAGTTACTAAGAGATGTAACCTATGAAAAATGATAATGGTTTATTTATTAAGGAGCCAAAGTGATATTTCTTTTCTATGATGATTTTATAATCGACGTTATAAAATATTTATTATGATAGTTGATAAGATGAAATTCAAAATCAGTGTCCAATCCCTAAATAGCTCACATAAATTTGCAATTCTATAGTAGTGTCATTCTCTTTATAATGCAATAAATTAGAAGATTAGTTGAAATAAATTCTTCTCTAACACTTTGTTTTTTATTTTTGTAGATTGTATTCATGGAGCATCAACATGTGACATACATCAAAATCATTTAGTTGATAGATTACATTATATCCAATGTGCAATAAAATAACACTCATTTGACTAGAGCAGTATACTAGTCACCAAGCCTCCAGTTGGCTTTATTACATTGCTTTACTTAAGCCTATCTTATACAAACCTATAATTTTCATTTTATAATTTTAGTCTTTTTGAGTTATTTTATCAATGAAGGGATAATAAATCATTAATCATGGACTCAAGTATAAATTACAAGCAATTCTTTTAATGACATAAAACTTGTTTAAGGTAACACTAACCAATTTTGTGATAGGCTTTAACTATATTTCTAATAAGAATAGGGATATATTTAATAGCATTATGAATTTATATATTTCTAGAGCAAGTTATAATCATATCTATATCATTTCACTTTCATATAATACTACTTGAAATGATTTTAGGCATGTCATTAGTAGGACATGATTTTTATCAATTGGAACTTGCAAGGTTGCCTTTTGGTTAGTTTAACAAAACTTTTGAACATTTAGATATAAACATGTATTTGACAATAGGTGGGAGAAGTAGTACTCTTGAGTTTTGAAGTTTTAATCCAGCAGTAATGAAACATCTTTTTAGAAAGGTAAAGATGTAACATGAAAGAAATGGTAAATTATTCTTCCAAATAAATATGCAAAGTGGGTTAGGAAAATGCATGTTTAAAGCTTAATATACATAAACCTCAGAAAGCTAGACACAATCTAGTTGAAAAAGCCATCCAGGTAAACTTTGTGATAGAAATGTGGCCAAAGATCACAAATACCATGGATTAATTCAAGTTATTTAGAGCTAATATAAGAAAGAGATCTTGGAAAAGGCTATACAATTAGCCTATGGCCCAATAATTTGGTGTCATTTTCTATTTTTAGCCTTTTATGAAATTTTATGATTACTTTTTATCATTTTATGTATTAGGTTATTTAGAGTATTTTTGGATTTAATTTAGGTTGAATTTATTTTAACCCATTTAAATATTTAAAATTTTACATTAAGACTTCTACTATGTTACTTTAAATTATTTAAAAGCTCTTTTATTGGGTTAATATTAGAGTTCAATTTTGGGCTTATTTGGACCCATTTAAGCCTATTTCTCTTAGAGTTTTCTAATGAGCTAGATAAGAAGGCTTGTTTTTCACACTAAATTAGATTTTAAATTATTTTTTGAAAGTAAAGGATGGTGCATTTTTTGAGAGGTGTCTCTTTTAAGATCATTAATGAACTTATGACTTATTAAAAGGATTCAATTTTTGTGGTGTCTACCTTACTTATCAAGCATTCGTTCTTACGGCATGATTCTTTGACACTTATGAAAGGATTTTCATTTTTTATGGCATGCTGTTCATCAATTATCACTTTTATTCTTCTTTATCTAGAGTTTAGTGTGATTGTCATTCTATTTTTACTTGATTAATTGAATTTTAGGATGATTTGTTAGCTAGATTCACATCATTTTGAATCTATTGTCCTAGGTCACTCTCAATATATAGGTTAGAACATAAAATTTAAATTAAATGGTTTATCAAATTTGACAATCCAAGTGATCATGTGACACTTTTATGTAATCACAAGGCTTTTAATTATATTTTAATCATGACTATTGATGCAAGATCTATTAATCATAACTCATTCCTCTCATCTTTCACATAAAATCACTTATCTCTTTTGATATGTTCCACACACACACACACATACACACACATGCACACATCTAGGGATTGCTAACCTCCATATTTATATATGAAGGTTAGCAACCTATGTTCTTTCATTTATATGAAAAGAATTATGCTATTAATTTCATCATCTTGATTTTTAGTTACTTGATCAAGATTATCCTTATCATCATCATCTCTTGAGGATGCTTTAAAAGCAATTATTTTCTTTTTCTTTTTTTGATCATCTCTTATTTATATATTTTATATACTAAAAGTTTTCCTCTTAGTTCATTATAGGTTAGGGTTGAGAGATTATTTTCTTCTCATATGACATTTACTTTAGATTGTCATTTTTATTGTTAAGTTTTCAAAATTTTCACATCAAAGTCTCCAATAGTAATAATTCTTCCTAAAGTGAGAAGATCATCAACAATGGTCAAGAGCCTTTCAAAACATAGCTTTATTTTTTAATTCTTCTTTCATTTTAAATATTTTATATTCATTTACTAATATATTTATTCTAGTTTTTTTTAGTTAATCAATACCTTCATAAGTCACTTTTAGTTTATCCCATAAAGTTTTAACCAAAGTACATTTGGAAATCTTTTTGAATTCACTTGGTGTTATGGCAGACATGGTGATATTCATGGCTTTTTACATGGAGTGCTTCCTTCTTGTAGTCATCTTTGGTCCAATCATTTTTGGGTTTAAGCATTATCCTTGATGGAGTCATTATTCTTGTAGTCATCTTTGGTCCAATTGTTTTCAGGCTTAAACATTATGTTTTATTGGTGCTTTATATTCTTCTTTAATAATTTTCCAAACATTGATGTCAATAAAATTTGATATAAATCATCATTCTAAACTTCTAATAATCATAGTTTACATCATCAAAGAGTGGTGATCTAGTGGTTAAATGTCCATCTATTCCATGAGTATGGCCAAGAAGCTCCATTAGATATAAAATATTTTTTTACAGAGCTCTTAGACTTCAAAAATATAAGGCCTAGTTCATATACCAATTAGCAAAATTTATAAGTTAAAAGGGGATGAATTGGCTTTTAGAAACTTTTCTTGTAAGAAATGCAAGATGAAGTTTCTTTAATCTAATTAGTAAAAATAGTGAATATTTTGTTTCAAAAGCAAAATTATTTCTTCAACCAATTGTACAAAAAACCATAAATGTATTTTTGATAAAAAAGTTAAAGTATTTGAAATGCTTAATGAACAAGATTTAAGTATATAATACTATAAGGAAGAAGAGGAAACACTAATAATTTTTATAAAGATTCAATGGTTTAAAATGAATGCCTTTTAGGTATACTCCTCTCTTTTATAAATTTTCAAGTATCAATTGAGGTATTTTATTACTTGTGAATAAGTTATAACCATTTATTCCCACAACCTTTTGCTTTTTTTTTTTTACATCTATACACATGTTCTTTTTACACAAACTTTTTCCATGTCTAATATGAGGACTTGATACAAGATATTAGGATTTTCTTGAGAATGACTTCCTATTTCTCCCAACCTCTAGCTTCACAAATATGAGAGAAATTTTCTTACAATCTTAATAGAAAAATTTATAACTTCCCCTTGTCCACTTAAAAATGTGGATATATAAGTTAAGGCATAATGAATTTTGAAAAGATCACTTTATCACTTAGAGAACCACAAGAGAGAATTTACATGTTGTAAAAAAATTGCTTGGTGTGTCTTTTTCTATGGACTTAAAGCCTATTCATAAAGAAAAAGTTAATGAAGACTACTTGATCTCCAAGTAAACTTGTTCCTTAAGTTTCCTCATTTGACTCATATGTTGATGTGTGCTTGTATCATGAGAGACAAGGTTCAACTGCTTTCTCACCAAATTTAGCTGCACTTGGAATAACATGTGACTTGTTATCTTGTTGAAAGATGAAATTTGACCTTGGTCTTTAATAAAAAATTAGTGAATAATATCCATATATTTAATTAAATATTCAACTACATAAGGGTACAGAGAATCCAATATTTTAGGGTTCATTTGGTGCATTGTATAAAAAACACATAACAATATTAGTAAATACCATCATATGTTATCAAGTGTTTAGGCTCTATAAAAGATAGCATAATATAATCCAGTCAGTTAATTTTATAAGCTCAATATATGATAAATAAATCCTCCTCTTTTGAACTTATTATAATAGGATAGGAATAGAATATAATTTATTATTGATAATTTATCCTTAAATTATTTATACTACATTTGTCTCATTAATAATTATTCTTTAACGTAATTTAACATTAACATATGTTTTCCTTAAAAAATATCAATAATTTAGGCTTTAATAATAATAATAATAATAATTTATCATTAACCTATTTTAACTTATTTATCATGTTTTTAATTTAGTCAAAAACTATTTTAACCTTAAAAATATTAATAATTTTTAATATAAAATAGGCAAAATAAAATAAATATATCAATTATTATTAGTAAAATGACTATAAAATATTAAATAATTATAATTACCAAATACTATAAAATAACTATAATATAAAAATTTTTAAAGATAAATTTATTTTCTAATAAAATTTTTAATACTATCATGTTATATACATATCTAATAATAAATTCATCATAGCATATGTTTATCCTATCAAATTTTTTATATAATTGTTTATCAAACACTTGATAGCACTATATCTTATTCTTTCATTATCCTTTATTATACTATCATGTTTATTTCTCTTATTTCATTATATACTATCATGTCATCAAAATGTACCCTTAGTATATATCAATTATCTAAATGTTGGAAAAATAAAGTTTGAATTTAAATTTTCCCCTGTTTAAAGATTTAATGGATAAAATTATTTAAAGTAAATATTAATCATTAAATTTTATCCAAATTAATTGAAATGATCTTAAATGTAAAATCATAGCTAATAAGGTGATAATTTGGAATGTAAGTTTTTGCATTATTCAAAATCAACCAAATGGAAAGTTTTGGTCAAAGCAATGTGATTTTGTCACATGGGAAAATAAAATAAATATTATAGTACATTTTGGGCTTGTATGAAGGAGGAGTAATGACCCAAATTTTTCCTTCAAAACACTTGATGAGCTATAAATTAGTGAATCAAAATTTTAATACTAAAAAAAGTTGGATTAAAAAAATAAAATTAATAAATTCAAATTCCAATGTAGCTATTTCTACATGAAAGCATTTTGTAATATAATGACTTAATATTACATTAAGTTTAAATTTCCCATTTGGTTACTCAGTGATATTTAGATTGATGTGATAGTGAGTAACCTGATCACATTTACAATTTTCAATGATTGAATTTTTATTAAATAATTGGATTTCGTATCAGTCGACGAAGCTGACACTGAATAGTCATAAGATCAAATAGTTGATGTCATGTCAAGGATTTTTTTCTATGACGATTTCTTTAGAATCAAACTGATCGTTTATGAATCTACTGACTATAATGGATTTTGGTAGTTTCGAATCTAGTTGGTTATCTAGGAGGGATTAACTATTTTTGACTATATGAAGTCTTAATATTCTTTTTTTCCCCCCTCTCTTTGTTAATTATTGGAGAAGTGATCAACTCTCACTTATTTTTGACATGCATGAAAATTATAAATTTGATGGCATGTGTAGATTATTGAAGTACTTACCATACACATATAACTTTGCATAAAATACAAGACGACATTTTATTTTATTAATTACTCAACTCAAGCTTATATGAATATGAAATACTTGCTAAATAATAGATCAAAAGTAGTCATTTTGGAACTTTTCACCATAGTAACCGACTTAATATAAAGATTTTTTCAGCATAATATGCAGGTCTCATAATAATGTCATACAAGTCTATGATATTAAGGTTGATAACAAACGGGAATCGAGCAGAGATCATTCTTTCTTCCCACTGCACCACCAAAGGACTCAGTCATCTCCAATTGTTCATGCTTCATTCCATTTGGAAGCTTCGAATCAAAATGATAAAGCAGGCTGGCCATTGGCAGCCCAATATTGTGTATTGCAAATGTGATTCCTGGACATATCCTCCTTCCGACACCAAACGGAATGTATTCAAAATTTGTACCTTTGAAATCAATTGGATTATCAAGAAATCTTTCTCGTTTAAATTTCTTAGGTTCAGACCAGTATTTTGGATCTCTTCCAATAGACAACTTGGCAGGTATTTCATATCCATTAATATATAACACAACTCTCAGTGCTTTCCCTTGGAAGGAGCAATGGCGGCAGTGGGTGCAGTCTCAAGGTTTCTCTGATCACTGACTTTAGGTAACTCAATTGATGAAGCTTTGATTCATCCACGAATGCTTCTTCTTTATTTATTTTTCTTACCTCAGCTTGAGCCGCTTTCATTACCTTCGGATTTAATGGTTGGTTAATATATAATAGAGATTCATAGTGGAAAATGGTGACTCATCAAGGAGCTATTTAATATTACAAGTCAACTGAAGCATTATCTACAAGATCGACCATAAAAGACATGACATTGTATTTTGCTTTATTTATCAAAAGAAGTACATGCATAGTTGTGCTAGGCGAAAATTTTCGTCTCATAAAATGTCTGCTTGATGTTGGCACTTGGTGGTGCAGGGGCATTGACACATGATATTGTCGTGAGGTTTTTTCCTCTTCAATGTTCCAAGTTCAGATCCAGAATCTTATATTTTTGTATTAAGTAATTTATTACTCCTTCTCCGTCTAGTATTGTGGCTGGTTATCAAGTGGGCATGGATACTTCAACAAAGATTTCACTAAACCACAATGTTAGCCTAACTTTTTAAGCAATGAGTTTTGACAATAATAAATGAATGTTCTAAGAATGGAGTATGTCTTGTGCTACAGTGTTATGTGATTACATGCTATGTTATAGTTGATAAATATATGGCTATAATGCAAGTTATTGTCATAACTCATTACATTTTCTATATACGAATCATGTATATCGATATTCATAAATTTTAGATTGGAGTAACTATATATCTTGTAGAGTTTATATCTATATATAGGGAATTCAAAAGGAAAAAAGTTAGCATTGGAGTCCGTAGATGAAAGATCTTGTTATAATCAATTCAAGAAGGAATAAAAGAAAAAGGATATGTTCTAAGTGTTGAATAATTGAAAGACTGAGGTTTAGAAATTTCAAGAAAGCTTAAGGAATTTAATGGGTATAACTTCTTCTCTTTTGACTTAAACTTTCTAGTAAAATAAAGTCTTTTTGAATAAAAAAGTCATATTCTCAAAATCTTAGCTAGATCAAAACTTTTTTTTTTTTTAAAAAAAAAGAGGATAGTCTACTATCATGTTTCACAACACAAAATAACCTATGTTACATTTTAAAAACAAATGAGATAAGAGTTTTGGTATTTTTAATTTGACTTTTAGTCACTCTTTTAATCATATCTCACAAAATACTTAAGTGTTAATAGTTAAATATATATATATATATATATATATATATATATATATATATATATATATATATATATATATATATATATATATATATGTATGTATAATTTATGTATAATTTGAAAATAGACACATAGTTTCCCATAGGCTAATCATTTTTTTACAATGAATAGGGTATGAAAGAGTTAACCTTTTCAACTTGAGTATGAAAATCAATTTTTTTACAATAAAGTATTTCTAACATTTGCTCATTATTTTTATAATAAGTAAAAAAATTATAATAAAAATTATGATAAATATGGAACCAATACTATATTTAAAAGTGGATTTAAATGCCTTTTAAACAATAGATCATGTGTTCATAATAAACCAAAGTGAAGAAGTTAAGTCATGCTGCTCGATTCTAGTGGCATAAAATTTTCCTTAAATGATTGTTTCCTTTGGTCTAGGGTGCTTCTAATGGTTAATTTTATTCCAAAAGCATCTTAAACAATTATGAAAATTTTACAAGCTTATATCATTGCAATAAAATTATCCTTTAACAATGGTATATGGTATATTGATGTTACTAAAGTGAATATTGATATATATATATATATATATATATATATATATATATATATATATATATACATATATATATACATGTGCGCACACACACACACACAAATAATGTGATAGTATTTTTTAAAATAAGTGTAACTTATTATGTTAGTTTATATAAAAAGTTAACATTGTAAAGCCATATTATTTAATGGAAGATGAAGAGTTTGAAAATAGGTTTTAAAAATAATTTTACATGTCAATTGTTTAAAAACTAAAGTAAAAAATGAAAGCAAATTATTAGATTTGAAAAGGTGCTGAATATTAGACATTAATTCCCATATATAGTTGACATTGAAAATTTGCCTCAAGTGGCATTTTTGTAACTATGCATAGACCATTAGATGTTGGTTTTAGTGATAATCGATGGGGAAAATTTTAAAATTTTGTTGTTTATTAATTGCTAACATCAAAAGTGATCCCACCAACATATATTTCATCTCTATTTCTTAGGATCGTAGATAAATTTGAATTATACAGTGATTACACTCCACTTTTTCATGCTCTAATTTTCTTTAGTGATTGTGTAACGTTAACCTTCTACCATATTTGTGCATTTACTCTTATCTATCTAAGATATTTTCCTTGATTCTTTTATACTTTGTGAGTATTGTGTGTTTTGACTATAGTCTTTAGGGTTAGATAGGCAACATTATCATTTATTATTAGAAAGTTTTCATTTTTATACTTTGAAATTACTCTTCAATCATTATTTATATGTTTTAAAAGCATTACTTAATATTAAGATTTGACATACCTAAATACATGTTCTATTTTATGCTTATATTTTTAAAAATGTCATTGTTGTTCAGATGCAATGTTTTTGGAGCAACTTTCTTCATTAGTGTGACTCTATTATTTGTATGCTATTTTTGAAAATTTTAATTTGTTATGAGTATAATTTTGTTCTAGGATTAGACCAAATGTGATAAAATGATATGTGATCGTTCCTTGTTATTTAGGTTATCATATGTATGTATTCAGTTGTTTATCAAATATTGCTTGGCACATAAGTTAAATATTATTTTGATTTTGTTTAAACTCTTTAAATAGAAGCAATAATGATTCATCTATTTCAGTAAAAGTGGTGAAAAAAGGAAGGATACTAGGGGCTTTAGAATTAAAAGGGATATAATCCTTAAGTGTGCTAAGGAGAGGAAGCTGAATCAAACTTTAATGACAATGGTGTTGCATGTGGACTTCGTGAAACTAAATTTAGCAACCACTTTGATTCCTTGATATGCACCAAGATGCCCATTACTATTAAACAATAATACTAAGTGAAACAAGGGACTCTATTTAAATTTTTACATGTCCATGACAAGAAAACCTAAATTACTAATCATGTTTATCATTTATTTATAGGTTGCTTTGTAGGATACCTTTAATATTCACTAAGATTATGTAACGACCCTAAATTAGTACAACAGTAATATATATATAAAAAAAAAGAAGAGAGAGAAGAAATTTTATTGAGATTGTAAAGAGTGGAAATTGCTTAGAAACCTAAGAATAGATTTTAGAAAGTTTCATTTAGAAATTCATCGAATTTCTGTACCCGGTAAAGTGAAAAAGCGAGAAAATGAGTCAAAATCATAGTAAATTAATTCAAAAATCAATGGATGATCAAAAATAATTTTCAAAGCTCAAAAATGGTTATGGGAAGTAAAAACAAAATTTTTAGGAAGTTTGGAAGCTTAAGGGTGAAAATATAAAGAAATTAAGTAAGTCGGGGCCAAATCGTAATAAACCCTTTTATTTTTTCAGCCTTTTTAATTTGTGTTGTGTAGGTTGGGTTGGCCCATGTTATTTTCAGACCCAAGTGTGAAAAAAATGAGGCCCAAATTCGTGATCCATTACCAGCCCAAACTTCCAAGGGAAGCCAAGGACCAAAATGAAAGAAACTAGCAGAATTTGGGGCAAAAGTGTAATATTTGAAAATCTTTAATTTGTGTCTCATTTTTATTGGATTAAGCATGATGTGCTGGCCTGAATCTTAGCCACTTGGACGTGCAATGCAGCTCACCAAGTGTCCCCAAATGCAGCCCACCAAGTGTCCCCAAGATCCTCCCAAAATCCATGGTAATTAATGTTGGAAATGAGTGAATTTGTGAGATTTTTTTCTTAGAAATTCTTTAAGAATTTTTATATAAAGTAAGTGAGGCTTAACTGCAGCACATTTGCTGCTCCTCTCCAGCAAAATTTCGTGACCCCATAGAGAAGTAACAAGGGAAGCTAGACAAGGTGAATTCAAAAGAAATTGGCAAGTTAAATAGGTAGATTTTGATACCCCTAATACTCTTGTGAAATTCTTCTTCCTCTTGACTTTAAGATCTGATTTTTATCCTCTTGAATTCCTCTCCCTCTCCCTTAGAATTCATATTTGAAAGGAGGAAGAAGCAAGTAAGGATTTAAGGTGAGTAATAGCTTGTTATTCACTTTATGAACTCTTGATGTTGGATGGTCATGAAGAATATGATTTCTAAGACATGATTTGTGTTAGTTGTTGAGATAATTAGTTTTGGATGATTTGAACATGTCTAATGGTGTTTTAGATGTTGTTATGTTGATCTATGGCCTTGGTTTAGTGTAAAAGCAATAAGAAACCATGATGTATAAACTAGGACTTTAAAGGCATAATGGTGCATGTGTGGGTTGGCATGATTTTGTTTGGAAGTTAGCTAAATTGATGAAATTAGGATGATTCTTATGAGTTATGAAGCCTAAGGAAGATGAAATTTTGAGTTATAAAAGTGTGTATGAAGCTTCTCTTTTGAGAAGCCAAGGGGAGAAGGAGGTTTAGCCTTGTAAATTTGTGTTTTTGGAGGATCAGTAATGTACATGGGATAGAACACGGCCCATGTTCTACCCCATGTTCTGAACACGGGGTAGAACACGGCCCATGTTTCACCCCGTGTTCTTTGCTAAAAGTTGATCAGTAATGTACACGGGGTAGAACACGGCCCATGTTCACCCCCGTGTACTTTGACAGATGAACAAATGTGTGTATGACATATGAATGATTTAATTTGTATACATGAATATCCTTTAAAGTTTGATATGAGAACGAGCATAGGAGGATAAATGAAGCATAAAACACTTATGGCATTGTTGGTATTTTGATACATTCCTCGAGGAAAAATTGTGGTTGATGCATGTGGTGTCCCACAATTGTTCATTTTACTTACAAAAATGTGGGAGGGAGAAAACATCCTTCGCAGAGAAGGAGAGGAGGGGTAAGTAGTGGAGGGAAAAGGTTGGTGGCCTCGGGCCTAGGGTGGCGGGGGATAAGGTTGGATCGAAGATATAAGGTGACATTGCATGCCAACTAATGCCATTCCTCAAATAACGTAATATCTAAATTTGGGCTTCTACTTAGAACAACAACCTTAAATGGGAAAACTAAAAAGGGGCAATAATAGGTTATTACTCACTGAGTATGTTTATACTCATTCTGTATTTTCTTTAAATTGTCTTTTCAGATAATAACCATGGATTCGTGGACGCGCGGTGACACTTACAGAGGACATGCCACAACACCCTTTGGAACGTATGGTTTAAAGTTGCAAATAGGGTTAGCAAGTCAAATGACTAGGGTTTTTGTACGTAAAGTTATGATAGACTTATCTCTGTAAATATTTTTGTACTGTTATATGTATATTATTTGGTATTTCAACTCTTTATTACCTATTTTCTTTCGGCGCGCCCTAATATTATTTTTGCAAGTATATACGATATTGTGTCGTCTTTGGAGGCTAGTAAGGGTATCTTATCAGTGTGGAATGCTGATTGGGTATCTTTACGCCGGTCACGACTACAGCATGTTGGGTCGTGACAGAGTTGGTATCAGAGCATGATCCTGAATGCTTATGAGTCTTTAGAGTCTATTGTGACCTAAGTAAGTTCTGGGGTTGTCAAAGGCATGTGAAGAAGTAAGTGTTAGCAGCTACGGATCCATGATGATTCAAGGTAACATTTTATACTTTTAATTTTAATATTAATCATTAATTAAATTTGTTTTAGATAGCTATGCCTAGGAAAAGGAAAGTACAACCTCCAATGCCTCGTCGACCTACCAGAGCACATCCGGAAGTGTCAGAAAATGAGGCATCTGTAAATGCACCTATTGAAAATCCAGAAAAGACTGAGCAGGAACAACCTGCAGCCCCGGATTGGGCTGTAAAGCTACAGCAAACACTAGATAAATTCCTGGACCAAACCCAGAATCCTATTGCTCCACCTCTGGCATCTCCACCTAAAAGACAGGTCCCAATATTGCCTCCAAGGGAGAGATTGCAATTAGTGCATGAGTTTCAAAAGCTAAACCCTCCTAAGTATGATGGCACAGACCCTACAGCTGATTTATATCAGTTTATGGATCAGATTGAAAGGGTGTGTAAACTGCTGGGATGTGACGAAAACATGATGGTAGAATTGGTAGGCCACCAGTTGGAGGATGTTGCACACTTTTGGTACGTGCATAATATTGAACCCACTATTACGGCTCAGGAGCCAATTACTTGGAAGTGGTTTCAGGAGGAATTTATCGATAGATTTTTACCGCCAAGTATTAGGGAGGCAAAGGCTCGAGAGTTCGAGAAGTTAACTCAGGGGTCAATGACGGTGGCCCAATACGATGCTCAGTTTACTCGGTTGTCACGATATGCAGAACATTTGGTATCGACAGAGAAAGCTCGCGTCAATCGATTTGTGTATAGACTTCGCGATTATTTTTATGATCGGGTAGATGTTTCTGACAACACTACTTACCAGCAAGCGTTGAATCAAGCTATTAGAGCAGAAATTCGGGTAGCAGAAAGACAAAATCGAGAAGCTAGTTCAGGAGGGAGGCGAACCTTTCCATTTCAAGCAGAAAGCAATAGGAGTGCAGATAAGGCAGTGATTGCTTCAAGTATTCCAAGAAGTACTGCACCGGTTAGTTGGAGAAAGGGCAACCAGCGGCGCCTTCAACGAAAACCAGCCGGAAGCAGGTCTGAAGCTAGTGTCAATGCTCCCCGTCAAGTATATTCAGTACTATTCAATAGGCCTTCACAATGCTCTCGTTGCGGCCTTAGTCACATTGGGCCATGTGGCTCATGTTTTCGGTGTGGACAAATGGGGCATCGAGCTCTTGAATGTCCATCAAAGCCACAGGGAAGTAACACGGCAAACCCTAATTTCCGTCCTATTCAGAATACTACTTTTGTGAGGCCACCAACAGTACCAAATAGAAGAAATACGGGAAAAGAACCTGCAACGACTCAAGCCCGAGTGTATGCCATAACACGTCAGGAAGCTCAAGATTCAAATGCGGTAGTGGCAGGTACGGTCCTAATTGAAACCTTTTCTGCAAAAGTATTATTCGATCCAGGCGCCACCCATTCGTTCATATCTGCTAATCTAGCAGCTAAATTTCCTAAATCAATTAATGTTCTAGATGAACCCTTGATGGTGAACACACCAGTAGGAGAAGTTATGCTAGCCACATCTAGTGTTGATAGCTGCGACATTAGAATAAACAATCATTCGACCTCTATAAAGCTGATTGTATTAGAAATGGTAGATTATGACATGATATTAGGAATGGACTGGCTCTCAAAATATCATGCCTGTGTTGATTGTTATCATAAAACAGTCACGTACCAAATAGAAGAAGGGGTAGTCCAATTTTTCCAAGGTGAAAAGAAGCTTGGATTGCCAACCTTTGTGTCATGTAAGAAAGTCCGAAAGCTGATTAATAAAGGACATGTGGCATGGGTCGCTTCAGTGGTAGAAGTGGAAGGGGAGGAACGAGTATTGGAGCAAATCCCAGTAGTGAAGGAATTTCCAGATGTTTTCCCAAAAGACTTGACAGGATTACCACCAGATCGAGAAATAGAATTTGTAATTGAGACGATTCCCGGAATAGACCCGATATCAATTGCACCGTACAGGATGGCACCAGCAGAATTAAAAGAACTGAAGGAACAATTGCAAGATTTATTAGACAAAGGCTTCATACGTCCTAGTACGTCGCCTTGGGGAGCGCCGGTGTTGTTCGTGAAAAAGAAAGATGGATCGCTGCGACTGTGTATTGACTACCGGCAGTTAAACAAAGTCACCATAAAGAATAAATATCCTTTACCCAGAATCGACGATCTGTTCGATCAACTGCAGGGTTCCCAATATTTCTCAAAGATCGATTTACGCTCTGGGTATCATCAGCTGAAGATATGGAAAGAAGATGTTCCGAAGACGACATTTCGAACTCGCTACGGACATTACGAATTTCTGGTGATGTCGTTTGGCTTGACAAATGCTCCTGCAGCATTCATGGACTTGATGAATCGTGTTTTCAAACCTTTCTTGGATAAGTTCATTGTAGTATTTATTGATGATATTTTGATTTACTCCAAGAATGAAGAAGAACATGCACAACATCTAGAGATAACTTTGCAAACGTTACGAGAGCATAAGCTTTATGCTAAGTTCTCGAAATGTGAATTCTGGATGAAGGAGGTACACTTTCTAGGCCATGTAGTATCGCAAGAAGGAATACGAGTAGATCCTCAAAAGATTGAGGCGGTACTTAAATGGCCACAACCATCATCAATAACAGAGATTCGTAGTTTTCTTGATTTGGCTGGATATTATAGGAGATTTGTCAAGGATTTCTCAAAAATCGCAGCTCCCTTAACTAGATTGACACGTAAAGGAGTCAAATTCAAATGGGATGATGACTGCGAAAGGAGTTTTCGAGTACTGAAAGAGCGACTTACCTCAGCTCCAGTATTAGCTTTGCCTAATGGTGTAGAAAAATATATAGTATATCAATGGGATGGAATGAAACGAGATGTACGAGAATATGTAATGTGATGTTTAACCTGTCAGCAAGTGAAAGCAGAGCACCAACGCCCGGCAGGTCTCTACCAACACATTTACATCCCTGAATGGAAATGGGAAAGTGTTACTATGGACTTCATGACCGGATTACCACGAACCAACAAAGGATATGATTCCATCTGGGTAATCATTGATCATTTAACTAAGTCTGCCCACTTTGTACCAGTGAAGACAACTTATACTGCATCACAATATGCCCAACTCTACCTGGATAAAATTGTTCCGTTACATGGAGTACCACTTGTGATTATCTCGGATCGTGGGTCACAATTTACATCACGATTCTGGCGATCATTTCAAGAGACGCTAGGCATTCAATTGCGATTTAGTACAGCCTTCCATCCACAAACTGATGGGCAATCTGAGAGAACAATTCAGACATTAGAAGATATGCTCAGGGCTTGCACAATAGAATTTGAAGGAAGTTGGGATAAGTATCTGCCATTAATGGAGTTTGCATATAACAATAGCTATCATGCGAGTATACAGATGGCTCCATTTGAGGCATTGTATGGTAGAAAATGTCGATCACCCATTGGATGGTTTGAGCCAAGAGAAGTAAAAATGATTGGTCCAGACCTTGTTGAAGATGCTATTTGTAAAGTTCAGTTTATTCGAGAAAAGCTACGAGCAGCTCAGGATAGGTGTAAGTCTTATGCAGATAACAGAAGAAGAGAATTGGAATTTCAAGAAGGGGAACAAGTGTTTTTAAAGGTTACCCCTATGAAAGGAGTCATGCGATTCGATAAAAAGGGAAAATTGGCACCCAGGTTTGTAGGGCCTTATCGGATCAAACGTCGAATCGGAAAGGTGGCTTATCAATTGGAATTGCCAGATCATATGAAGGGAATACATCCAGTTTTTCATATATCTATGTTGCGAAAATATCTCCCAGATGAGTCCCATGTATTGAAAGAAATACCGGTGGAACTAGATCGAAAGCTAACATATGAAGAACAACCGGTACAGATCGTTGATTGGCAAATAAGAAAATTAAGATCTAAAGAAGTCCCTATCGTGAAAGTAGTATGGGATAGACATGGAGTCCAAGGGGCAACCTAGGAATTAGAAAAGGAAATGAGTGAAAAATATCCCCATATATTTGGTAAGTTTTCTTCTTATAACTATTCTTTAGTCAGTAATAAGTTTATACCTTATCCAAAGAAAATTCGAGGACGAATTTTTTTGAACGGGGGAGAACTTGTAACGACCCTAAATTAGTACAACAGTAATATATATATAAAAAAAAAGAAGAGAGAGAAGAAATTTTATTGAGATTGTAAAGAGTGGAAATTGCTTAGAAACCTAAGAATAGATTTTAGAAAGTTTCATTTAGAAATTCATCGAATTTTTGTACCCGGTAAAGTGAAAAAGCGAGAAAATGAGTCAAAATCATAGTAAATTAATTCAAAAATCAATGGATGATCAAAAATAATTTTCAAAGCTAAAAAATGGTTATGGGAAGTAAAAACAAAATTTTTAGGAAGTTTAGAAGCTTAAGGGTGAAAATATAAAGAAATTAAGTAAGTCGGGGCCAAATCGTAATAAACCTTTTTATTTTTTCGGCCTTTTTAATTTGTGTTGTGCAGGTTGGGTTGGCCCATGTTATTTTCAGACCTAAGTGTGAAAAAAATGAGGCCCAAATTCGTGATCCATTACCAGCCCAAACTTCCAAGGGAAGCCAAGGACCAAAATGAAAGAAACTAGCAGAATTTGGGGCAAAAGTGTAATATTTGAAAATCTTTAATTTGTGTCTCATTTTTATTGGATTAAGCATGATGTGCTGGCCTGAATCTTAGCCACTTGGACGTGCAATGCAGCTCACCAAGTGTCCCCAAATGCAGCCCACCAAGTGTCCCCAAGATCCTCCCAAAATCCATGGCAATTAATGTTGGAAATGAGTGAATTTGTGAGATTTTTTTATTAGAAATTCTTTAAGAATTTTTATATAAAGTAAGTGAGGCTTAACTGCAGCACATTTGCTACTCCTCTCCAGCAAAATTTCGTGACCCCATAGAGAAGTAACAAGGGAAGCTAGACAAGATGAATTCAAGAGAAATTGGCAAGTTAAATAGGTAGATTTTGATACCCCTAATGCTCTTGTGAAATTCTTCTTCCTCTTGACTTTAAGATCTGATTTTTATCCTCTTGAATTCCTCTCCCTCTCCCTTAGAATTCATATTTGAAAGGAGGAAGAAGCAAGTAAGGATTTAAGGTGAGTAATAGCTTGTTATTCACTTTATGAACTCTTGATGTTGGATGGTCATGAAGAATATGATTTCTAAGACATGATTTGTGTTAGTTGTTGAGATAATTAGTTTTGGATGATTTGAACATGTCTAATGGTGTTTTAGATGTTGTTATGTTGATCTATGGCCTTGGTTTAGTGTAAAAGCAATAAGAAACCATGATGTATACACTAGGACTTTAAAGGCATAATGGTGCATGTGTGGGTTGGCATGATTTTGTTTGGAAGTTAGCTAAATTGATGAAATTAGGATGATTCTTATGAGTTATGAAGCCTAAGGAAGATGAAATTTTGAGTTATAAAAGTGTGTATGAAGCTTCTCTTTTGAGAAGCCAAGGGGAGAAGGAGGTTTAGCCTTGTAAATTTGTGTTTTTGGAGGATCAGTAATGTACATGGGATAGAACACGGCCCATGTTCTACCCCATGTTCTGAACACGGGGTAGAACACGGCCCATGTTTCACCCCGTGTTCTTTGCTAAAAGTTGATCAGTAATGTACACGGGGTAGAACACGGCCCATGTTCACCCCCGTGTACTTTGACAGATGAACAAATGTGTGTATGACATATGAATGATTTAATTTGTATACATGAATATCCTTTAAAGTTTGATATGAGAACGAGCATAGGAGGATAAATGAAGCATAAAACACTTATGGCATTGTTGGTATTTTGATACATTCCTCGAGGAAAAATTGTGGTTGATGCATGTGGCGTCCCACAATTGTTCATTTTACTTACAAAAATGTGGGAGGGAGAAAACATCCTTCGCAAGAGAAGGAGAGGAGGGGTAAGTAGTGGAGGGAAAAGGTTGGTGGCCTCGGGCCTAGGGTGGCGGGGGATAAGGTTGGATCGAAGATATAAGGTGACATTGCATGCCAACTAATGCCATTCCTCAAATAACGTAATATCTAAATTTGGGCTTCTACTTAGAACAACAACCTTAAATGGGAAAACTAAAAAGGGGCAATAATAGGTTATTACTCACTGAGTATGTTTATACTCATTCTGTATTTTCTTTAAATTGTCTTTTCAGATAATAACCATGGATCCGTGGACGCGCGGTGACACTTACAGAGGATATGCCACAACACCCTTTGGAACGTATGGTTTAAAGTTGCAAATAGGGTTAGCAAGTCAAATGACTAGGGTTTTTGTACGTAAAGTTATGATAGACTTATCTCTGTAAATATTTTTGTACTGTTATATTTATATTATTTGGTATTTCAACTCTTTATTACCTATTTTCTTTCGGCGCGCCCTAATATTATTTTTGCAAGTATATACGATATTGTGTCGTCTTTGGAGGCTAGTAAGGGTATCTTATCAGTGTGGAATGCTGATTGGGTATCTTTACGCCGGTCACGACTACAGCATGTTGGGTCGTGACAGATTATAAAGATTTTGTCTTTTTATTGATAGGAAAAAAGTGAAAAGATTTTGAGCATAAGTTAAAAAAGTAATATGTTAGTCTTATAGGGATAGAGGCAAGAGGTAGGGCTTTGCCCTAAAAAATACTATTGGATTGATAAGTAGATATGGAAGAAGTTTATAAAGATATGCCATTCGGAGGGGTTTTACGTAAATTTGATCATCTCAGTACTATTGTCTTTTTCTATTATTGATAGTGAAGAACATCTTCTCATTCCTTTTTTTTTCCAATAGGCCTTAAGTGCATAGAATAAACCAAGTAAAAAATGTGTACAAGAACATGTTATCTTGGAGAGGATACAAAAAACTCAAAGAAGAGCTCATTAAGGAAATGATTGAAGTTGCTAGAAGGCTGCTAATTAGCCTGGGATGAACTATTTGCCTTTGTCATTCCCATACTACGTGATTTATGGGTAGGAGATAAGTTAACAAAAAAGGTAAATTCATGATAATAAAGAGTCATCAGGTTGCCTAGTAAATAATAAGTGATGTTCTTGTTTTATTTTTCAAATACAAAGTGTGTTATCCCTTTATTAGCACGTAATTAATCATATTGGATTATATTTTTCTAGGATAAGTTCACACAGCAAACCAAGTAGAGCAAACTAAGTAGAGAAAGTTTCACCCAAGAGAGAGGATGAATATCTTAACTATTGCTTTAAAAACTTAAAAGTATGCTGGGTGTTTAAGGAGTGTTGAAGGATTAATGGTTCTTAAGTAGTACTTTGGGAAAGCATCAAAATGTCATCATAATGGAGAACTATTGATTGAGAAAAGATAGAGCTTCAGGTTGAGATGAGGAATAAGTTGAAGGTAGAAGCTTTACAAGATATAATATTCATCTTTTGGTAGGAAGGAAGGACACTAGCTGTCTTAGGGAAGGGAAAAGGTATAAATTACAACCTTTACATGATAGTAAAGCAATTGTTGCCCCACTGACCTTGACCTTTTTATCTAATTACTATAAGTAAATTTTGGTCACCCTATTACTTGTTTGTACTTGTGATCATGAGACCTTTTGTTAAGCTGGTTGCAAAAAGCATGGTCTTTCTCGACTATGTGCTTTAAACTATTATATTACTAAAGGACCAGTGTAAGGTCATGGTAAAAGTTATCGAGGATGCCACAACTAATAAGTGATTATTGATAAAAAGGGTGACCATGGTGGTCCAAGTAGTTAGCACCTATCTAGTTTGGCCAAATTCATTGATTTCATTCTCTATAAAAATAAGGTTTTCCATTGTTTTAAGTTTATTACTTAAGGTCAAATAAAATATTGTCTAACATATCTAATTGTTTAGTTTTTTTTTTTTGGCAATCCATTTTAGGTATCTTCACTAGAAGAGAAGGACAAAGAAAAGTTAGTGGAGGACAAGGGTAAGGATGATAACTCTAAAGAACCAAATACTTTGATAGTTCATCCTTAATAAAAAAAAACAAAGATTAGTATATCTTGAGAAAAGGTCCAATCTGTTGCATAAAAGATGCTAAATAATGAGCTTATTCTATTAAAAATGAGAAGGGAGGTCATGGGATATGAATATACCATTTTTCCATACAAGGATTTCATCTTGCATTTTTCTAAGCCTTGAAGAGATAAATATTTTCAATATGGAGACTTGGATAAGGTGCATATAACTTTACTCTTCAAATCTTCTTTTTTTTTATACATATATTAGATACTATAAATTCTATTGCTCATGCATTTTGAAAATAATATATACTTGTACGGTATTGCCCAGGATAAGAACTTAGGTTCCTACTTTATTTTCCTAGATTCAAATACGACTCAAGAGGTGAGGACAATGTTTGAGTTTTGGTACAAATATGTATAAATAGCCATGTTAATGAACAAGAAGAGACTATGCTACATGGTACTATACTAGATGTAAAGATAGGCCTTAATTCATCTTAGTTATATTTTCTCCTCAGGTGTCTTACTTTGATATTAATAATATTGTGGGAACCATTAGATGTTTAGCATCATCTATTCAAAGGAAAGGATGACTTATTAGCTTGACCTATTAAGGTTCAAACCATGCTCGAGTTGAAAGGCAATACTTACAAAGGCAATGAATATACATCAAAGGATGATTAGCTCTAACAAAATGGCTACCATCAAATAGGTGCAAGTAAAGGTAATATTCTTATTATGTTTGGGTAACTAATATAGTGATTAATCATCATTAAATGAAGCTGAATTTGTTTTAAGTTAATTTGTTGTAGTGCCCTAAACAAATAAGCAATGTCAAGTATGCCTACTTCACAATGAAATATATGCAAGATATAGTTATGCACATGAAAGGAATTAAAAGCTTGATAAGGTAATTTGTTTGAAATTTGGTTAGGAAAAAAACTTATGGAAGACATGTAGTTCTATCTTTTTATCAAGTTTTGTATATAAACGTGTAGTTCTTCCAAGGAAACAGAGCATCTTATAGTAAAAAAATGTATAAAAGCTTTATAGGAGGAATAAGTTGCATATGTATTGAAAGAGAGACAAGCATTGGCTTAAGGGGATTAGTCAATATATAAATTATTAGGTCTAATTGTATTTGAAAATTTATATACGATTGTGCTTGTAAGACTTAGTGTAATTACTTGTAAATATTTATATTATTATATATATATTACTAAAGTTGTTTACAAGTGTTGTATGATTTAATATTGTTTAGAAGGTCGTACTCTTTTGTATTAGTAAGTGTGTCTTCCTTATTATTTATGTAACAAGTTGGTTTTTGATCTTTTGGCAGCCATAGAAATATTTTTTTAAATAAGAAATAACATCAATTGTTTATTAATAACTAAAGGGAATAGTATATGATTGGGTTTATACAAATACCTAGTATAGGAAAGTAAAATTATGTCTTACTTAGAATTGAATAGTAAAAGCAACAATTTGGTAAAATGTAAAATAACATCAATTTTATTGTACAACTAACCTAGAAAAGTAAAATATACAATATTGTTTTTAGTTTAAAATTGACATGGAATATTTAATCAATGCTATTTTTCTTTCCTTAAAACTTTTAAAAACGAAGATGGGAGTTAAAATATAAAAGATGCCTATCTCGGTGCCAAATTACATATTGTAGAGCAATTTCTTCCTTGCAAAAACTCATTGATATCTTCTTTTCAATGTTAAGGTTTATTCAAATGCCTCATTTTACCTTTAAATCTAGTGAAAAACTTTTATTTATTGTATATTATGTTAATATATCTTAGGGTTTTGAGTAGTATAAGTGTTGATATATTTCCCATGAAGTATTTCTCTTATCTTGACATGAATCGAATTTGAATAATTTTAGTGAGATTATTTGAAGTTAAAAGAAAAGTTGTAAACCTTTGTAAATAGTTTAGATAGGATTCATGTTTGGTTTTGAAGAAAATATAATAGGTATCTTGCTTATAAAAGAAAACAAATGAGTATTTTTATACAAAGATTGGAGATAATAGGAGCACTATACAAATAACACATGATACCATTAATTTTTAATGGCATAAGTTAATTAATAAATTTTTCTTCAATAGAGGCATATTATGTTAATAGTTACACTTATAACATTAATTCTGATGTGTTTATACTCTTCTTTTGTCATAATAGGATTCACTAGAATTAGGGAATGGATAGGTTGAATCAGCCCATACACTGGCTTGTGTGGGTTAGATGTTAAACAAGCCAAGCTTAACCTTTCTGATTTTTTCATAGTTATGGATCTAAGTTAGCCCACATATTTTTAAAAAATTTTAATATAGAATTTTAATTTTTAAATAATAAAAAATTAATATTATTTGAAAGTATCATATATTTATACATAAATTAGTTATGATATATTTTAAATTTTTATGTAACAATAAAAAAATTTTATATATAAAATATAAGTCATAAAATACCTATAAAATAAAAATATTATTTATAAATTATTCATAATATAATCTTGCATAATTAAAAATGAAAAATAGGAGTATAATTTTATATGAATTGAAATATATATATATATATATATATATAATTTAGAAATGTTAAAAAAAAAAACTTTGTAGGCCATTTGGCCCATCCTTAGATTACATGTAGCTTTTGTGAGTTAGGCCAATTGCAGCTCTCTAGTCTTAGGGCCTCCATTTTCCAACATGGAGGCCTAAGTCCTTTGAAGCCCTTGGATTGACATGTTGGCCTATAAGCTTTAATCCATTTCAATGGCTCTAACATTTATAAGGATTCCTATCAATACTCATATAATTGGAAAACAATGTAACTCCTTTTTGCACATTTAGAAGTATTATTTCTAGTGTTTGCAATATATAAATAATATATGTCTTCTACTGTTTGGACTTAATTAAAACTATGAAATTATTATCATTGAGTGTTTATTGTATCTACAATATTATTTTTGACCAAAAAGACATAAAGACAGGGCTTAAATATTGCTATTTTATTACTTATATAATAAAATGAATTACTAAATTCTATAATTAGATTTAGATACTGCTCTAAAGGTAGTGACATTTAGAAGAATTTTAATGGGGGGGGGGAACTATTAAATAAGGTCAATCAATTTATAAAATCAATGTTCTATCTAATATTAAACATTAGTAATATAGTAAAAACCAATGTACTATATGAAATTTAAGATATAAAAAAGTCAAATTTCAATGTATTTATAAAGTAATGTCTTATGTAAACAATAACGTCATTTTTTAAACAATGAATTGTGGTTTCATTTTAATTATTCAACAATATTAAAAAATGTTAGATTTCATATAAAAGAAACAACATCATCATGTGTATTCAACATCGGTCAAAAATCGACGTTGAATATACTGAACGTGCAACAATGCTTGTAAAAATGTTGGTGAATAACTGATATAGTATTAGCCAAATAACCAGCTGTTAGAAGGCATTTTTATAGTAATGTATAAGTTAAAAAATTAATCCCCAAATGCAACATATAAAAAGCTTAACCTTTATGATTTAGCATCAAATTATTTTTCAATGAAAATCAACGTATATAATATTAAATGCAAATGAATATATAATCAGTTACTTGCACTGATGACTCCTTTAATCCTGTTGTGAGTTAAGGGAATTTCAAGGTCAGTTTGCTGTTGAATCTTCAGGAGAACATCGACGAGATCCTCGTCTCTGCCATCAGTCTTAGCACTTTCTTTGTGGTCTCTAATAATATTCTCAAGCACCACATCAAGCTTCTTGTGCGTCTTCTGAACTTTGGATCTAATCCCACTAATCAGTTGAAGCACTGTAGTCGAAGGATAGAGATCACAACAGAGAAGCCCCCACAATGCTTTGTCACTTCCTCCAAGCACGACACTCTGGACTTCTTCCCAAAAGCTGTTCTTGCTGTTCCATCATTTGTGAGTGAGAAAATCTTGTTGACATTCACAACCAATCCTTCACTTTCACGTAATTTCTTGATGAGTTCTGAAGCCTCCTCTACCCTTGTGGATCTAAAAGATTGAAGTCGCCTTGCAGTTAAAAGCTCCAAAGTGCATATTTTCCCAAGCAGCCTCCTATAGCTTCCAGATGGAGAGAAAATCAAGTCTGTCCTGTTGTAAGAGAGGATGGTGGTTGCAAGCTGATGGGGCCTGTTGGAAAAGATTGCATCGTGGGTTTTGAAAATCTCTTCGATGATCTCCGACGAAGGGACCACAACGTTGGATGTTTCTCCGAATTTGATGTGCATTATGGGACCATATTTGTTTGCTAAGTTTGTCAAGATGTGGTGGGGATGTGACCCCACAAACTGATGAATGTTTCCAATGAGAGGTAGTTTCCATGGTCCTGGGGGCAAGTTCTTGGGGGATTTCTTCTAATTAAGAGTGGCCCACAGCACAAGGAGGAAGCAAAAGAAGGTGAAAAGAATTAGGGATTTGAAGTTCCATGACAATAATTAGAATGCTACGAAGTTGAGAGCGTGGAAGCAGAAACTGTAAGGGAAAGCTCTCTTATTTTGGAAGCACACTTTAAAAGAAGAGCGGAGTAGGTGATAAAAGAATTCGGAGAGTCAAACTAAAGTTTATTAATCTATTATTTGGTCGGGTAGAAATTAGAGGGAAAAAAATTGAAAAGAAATTTTAATTGTGATTTCTGCCCTTTGGATGAATGGTGAAAATGTAGAAGAAATTGGATGAGAATTTTTTCATAGAACCCACACAAATTTTAAATTTTCTATGCATGGAAAGAAATTGATTGGAGAACGAAAAGGTAATAAAAATATAAAAAAAAATGTAATTTCGCATTCTCACCCTTCTGGTGGATTACATTGAATTTGTGATAAGGATATTATTATCATTTTAACATATTAATTCTTCTTTCTCATAACTTTTTTATTCAATCAAATACAATTAAAAAAATAAAAAAAAATCACTCATATTTTCTTTTTCTCTGTATTTTTTTCTGCATCCAAACAAAGTTCAAGTACTTATGCAATTTTTTTATTTTTGAATTAAAAATAAGTTTTAAAAAGCCAAAAAATCAATATTTTAATTTGTATGAATCGTACAGAATAATAAATAATAAAATTACTAATTATTCTTCAATTATGAAATAAAAGTAAGAACGGATCTGATCAGGATTGTATAAGAATTTCTTAACATACCAATAATATACATTTTTAACTTGCCACACTAAGAAGCAAAAGAAAATGAAAACCCCCCAACTCATACAGCCTCCAATCCTGGCACTAAGGAGCCTTGTCCAAGAAAAGGTTGTCCTAATTTTTTTTTCCCTTTTAAAATCACTGGGTTTATTCAATAGAGGCATCAGCGGTGTTATTTTGACCATATAGTGTGATTTATATTTACATCTATTGATCTACATTTATTTATCTACGTCTATAAAGGATTATACATGTTTAAGGAAGAGTTGTATATTATTAGTAAATGTAATAATATTACCTTAAAGATTCTATTTTTCAAGTGTCATTCGAGTTTAATATATTTGACATCTATATGTTATATATTAATCGTGATATTTCTTATTTTTTATGATACGTATTATTTCCATAATTCATCGTGTATTAATTTATTAATTTTTCTCCATTTATCTTTTAATATTGAATTAATTTTTTAAAAAAATCTAAATTACTTTTTATCTATTACTAGAATTCAGAAATACTGAATTATTTCAATATCATGAAAAGCTCCTTAAAAAAATCTTTAAATTACATTTATATATTTACAAATTAAATACTATTATCACTAAATGGTATTAATATAATATAAATTTTTTTGTTATAAATTTTTTAAATAGTTAAAGATCTAATTTTATTGAATTATTTTATTATATATCATACATTTTAACTCTTATATCAAATTTTCAAAATTTAAAATTTAAAATTTAAATATATAATAATTAAAAATAAATATAATAAATTAGATTTAATATTTTTATAACTTTTTATATATTTAATATGTTTATCTTAAAGAAATAAAGTGCACAGATTTAAAAGTTTGTGTGTGTGTGAGAGAGAGATCTTGGAAGAAAAAAAGTGCACAGATTTAAAAGCTAGTGTATGTATGTACATGTATCTGTGTGTGTATTGAAAAAAAGGGAGAAGGGTGGTGTACTATGTGTTTTCGAAGTTTTTGACACGTAGCATTAGCTGTATTATTTTGACTTTCGAATGGAAATAGAAATTTATATATTAGCCAAAGATAGTGTATTATTATTTTTTGAAGTTGTTGACGCGCAAAGATAGTAAGTAACATATTTCAAGTTCATGAATTTCCTACCCAAGGTTTTATTTTCACAATTCCTATGTTTTAATATGCTTGTGTTGGTGATTTGTAGGAACTATATGATGCTAATGAATTGGAAGAAGGTAAAAAAAATGTTGATGATATTTACAGTGAGGTTCTAGCCATTTATAATATTGTTTATGATTATGTTAGAACTCGAGGTTCTATTAATTATCGTATGTTTGCATGGAAAATGGCATGGGCTGCTCTTCTAAGTCATTATTGTTTTTTGAAGTTGTTGACGCGTAGCTTTCATTTAAAAAGAAAAATAATTTTTGACCCTTGTTATTCATGGGTTTCTTATAATCCCAAATATATAATTTAGATGACTTTAAAAAAATTGGAAAATAGTATAAATTGAATAATAAGATTAAGTTTAATTCAATTGATTTGAAGAAGTAAGATTATGTTCTTTTTCTATATATAAAAATTAATTTTGATAAACTAATCTTTTAATATTGAGTGTGAACTAAAGGAAGCTAGTCAAATTCGCCTGTAGCTCATTTATTGTAAATAACGTAGATTATTAACATTGAACAAATCATTCAGATTGCTATCAATTCTGAATATTATAGACTAAATATGTAAGTAATAAACTTATCTGATCTTTGTTACTATTGTAATTCGCAAGTATTGCAAAGCAATCGATGAATTAATTTTGAAAAGAATAATAAATCAATGGATAGTTCTTCCATACTCAAACTAAAAGTTTAGATATTAATATCCTTATTGATAAACGAATGAATAAATGACACCTATTTTTGTATGAAAGAAATTTCTAGATAATTTATCTATTTATAAACCTTATAATTTAAGACTTAAATTTATTTTAATTTTATTTCTATCCCAAATTTTTTTTATAAACTTATGGGTTTATAAAAATAAGTTAGGTCCAAATATTTTTTCCTATATAGATTTAAAGATTTAGGCTTATTTTATATATATATATATATATATGAAAATTTTCAAAACAAAAATTAAATTTTCAGAATAAATTTAAAAAGGAAAATGAAAACTAAAAGGTTTCGTTGTAATTTCAAATTTCTTCAATAACAAATAAATTTGAAAAATTAAATACATTCAGATTAATAATGCTATTTTTTAATACTATACACCTCCGTATATGAAATTAAGAAGTGCATATTTTTATCAAAATAAAAAAATTCGTACATTTACTTTAATTATTTTTTATTTTCATTTTCATTGAAAATAGAAAATTTACAAAAAAATTTTAAACATTTAAAATTAAAAACACATTCATAAATAAAAATTTTTATTATAAATTTTTTTAATATATTATATACATGATCTATCATTTATAATTTTAGCTCAATATAAATAATTTATATGCATATCACATGTATTGATTATTGAATATATTTTATAATAAAAAAAAGTAAAGGGAAATACATAACTTAAGTTTTTCTAAATTTATTATTTATTTTTCTTAATAAAATGTTGACTTAATCAAATTTCTAATTTTTTTGTATATAAATCTAAAATTTAAAAATATTTGAAGTATTTCAATTTAAATTTAAGAATTATACATTGAAAGTTAGGATTTGTATAATATATATATTATATTTAATTTTTGAAACAATATTTTCAGAATTAGCACTTATATATATCTATATAATCTAATTTTATATGTTAGATTTTAAAAATAGTATGCAAGATTATAATTTCAATTTTTTTAAGAATAAATTTTAAAAAATGGATAAATAATTTTTAAATAATTTTTTATATTTTATTGTTTAAAAAATATTTTACTTTACATATATGAATAAAAATATGTAAATAAAAATGTATTAGTTATATACATTTACAGATAAATAATTTATATACAAATACTTAGTTATAAATATTTATGGATAAATATGTATTAGTTTTATACTTCACTGATAAATAGTTTATGCACGGATACTCAAAATGATATAATAAAATTTTAAATTATTAAATTAAAATTATTTAATCATAACTATTTATATATTAATAGATGTAATTAAATTATTTTAATTTTATAATTTTTAAAATTATTAAATTATCCAAAATTTTAAAATTACAAAAATATCATAAATTCATGATATAAAATTTTAAAATTTAATTTTCAATTTCAATTTTAATATCTTACATGCTTCCTTAAGAAATAATAATGTTAGTAATAGCATTGTATTTAAATCATTAATTTTGAAACTCTTTATCATTACCTAGATATTGAAAACTTGAAAAATTAAATACATCAAAATTAGTAATATTATTTTTTTAATATTATAGGCCTATGCATATAAAATTTAGAAGTGCATATTTTTCATCAAAATAAAAAATTCGTGTATTTGCTTTAATTATTTTCCATTTCCATTTTCATTAAGAATAGAAAATTTATAAAAAATATTTAATATTTAAAATTAAAAATACATTCATAAGTAAAAAAATTTATTATAAGTTTTTTAATATATTATATACATAATCTATCATTTATAATTTTATCTCAATATAAATAATTTATATGCAAATAAGATATATTAGTTATTAAATATATTTTATAACCCAATAAATTATTATATAAATCATTATCAATCCAATAATATTGGCCTAATATTAATAATCTATTATAAAAGTTTATTTTAAATCATTACTAGATATATAAATTTTAAAACTGAAAAAATTTATAAAAACTTAAAAAATTATTTCACAAATTGTAATAAAATAACAAATTCATATTTAATGCAAAAAATATCTAAATAAATTGAGTATTAAATTTAAAAATGATAGTATTGCTATAATAAAAATTAATTGATAATTATACTATTATATCTAAAAGTATGGTAATGTAAAAAAATATTATTTCAATATTCCTTTTTAAAATGTAGACCATTTACATGCTTTCTATTATGTTAAATGAGAAATTAAGTATTTACTCTTTATTAAAAATTTAATTAATGTATTTTTATTTGCATGTTTAATAAAAAAATTAGAAAATCATAAAAAATATAAAATTAGGCCTATCCATTACATTGGTGTATATATAGTTATTTTTGTAAAAAGTATAAAATATGAGAGTGAGAAAATTAGTATCACATAAGTAATATTTATTTTTTTAGTAAGTAGCCTATAAACTTATATTAACTATCCACTTTTTTATTTTTTTATATCTGATGGTTATTATATTACCATTAAATTAAAGTATCTATACTTAAACTAAATCAAGGTATCTATACTTAAACTTTTACTCTGGGTATAATAGAATTATCCTAAATCAATTGATCAAATTAAAAGTCCCTATCCTCACAGTGAGGAACAATATGTGAAAGAGGGAATAATCACTTCACTGTCTAGACTGATGTAATAAAACAATTCAATTGGATTTAGCGAAGTATCAAAATACATAAATTTCAGTGTTGGCATTGCAATGGAATTACTTAACCATTGTAAGATCTGTTAAGCATATATGATATTATGTTCAATTAAGTGACCAATACAATGATTTGAATACAAAATCATAAGTGTAAATACAATTGAACCTGACTCTTCTAAATCATAAGATATACATTAAAATTTAAAGGATAAAGAGATGGTGTTGGGAAAAAGTTCAACAGGACTAAACTGATCTTAATTCAGGCTTGATTCATTCTAAATTTATTCAATTCATGATATAACTCAAGTTCGACTTGATTCAAATTTTTTAATTTAAGCTCAACTTCAACTAAACTTCAGAACAATTCGACTTAACTTATTAACTTAAATTATTTATAATAATAGAATATATTATGTTGACAATTTAATTGTTTAAAATACATATGGAAGCCAATATTTTTTAGTATCTTAACAACATAAACTAAAAAAAAAATTATGAATGGCTAGGTTTAGCATTATTATACTATTACTTATATATCACTATCATATTTAATGTAATATAAATGATAACTTTTCTTAAAATATAAAATTATAATACAACCAAAACTAGATTATAAATGTTGAATTAGTCTGGAATTTTCAATTCTTTCATTGATATTTTATTGACAAACAATCATAAATCTTATTTAAATAATCATAAATAAAAAGCATACCTTACCTAATTATTTAACTTACAAAATTTAAATTAATAAATCATTTGAATTTTAGAATATAATGTTATTAAATAATTTTTTATAATATAATAATATATTTTAATATGTATATTTACATTTTTTTCATAATATTTATATGTGGAGGTAGCTTGTAATACAAATAAATTGAGTTTTGATCAATTCAATTTTAATTTATTTAAAATACGAGTCATATAATTTAGTTTATGTATTACTTATTTGTTTCATGAGTTTAGTTTATTGAGCTTCGAATTGAATTATAAGTTACTCATAAATTAACTGTTGCTAGTTCTAAAATGAGACATCAAAATCCATAATAAAAAATAATTAAAGAAGTGACAAATAAGTAATTATAAATTTAAAAATTACTTTTTAATTAATTATTATATATTAAATTTTAAATTCTTGATTTTCTCATCAAAGAATATAATGTTTTACTTTACCCTCTACTTGAAAAATTCTTTTATACTTTAATTATTGTACGTATTCTTACTTTTAACTAATAAAAAGGAGGTAATTTCAATTTCTAATGTATTAAAAATTGAAAAGTATAATTTCAATGTATTTGAGTTTCACAAATTAATAACTATCTTCTTTCTATTGACCAAAAATAAGGATATATATTACGTGTTATAATTGGAATATATAAAAATCTGTCTATTCTTTAAAATGAGTATGTCTTTAAATTGAATCCTAATTACATTTTAGGGGAGGCTTAAAGATAGAACATCATCTTCAAAATTGAGAAATTCAAAATTCTGTGCATTAGAAGCGTAAGTTATGAACTCCTACAAAAGAGTCGCCCTTTGTTTAGTTAGACTACTACCACATCGTAAGGTGTGGAGTTCTTTTTTTTTTTTTTTGGTTCAAGAATTTAGATTTAGAAGCCAACTTGTTTAAGGAGGAAAACAATGCGAAAACTACTGCAGTAAATAAAAGTTAGCTAATTGATTAAGAAAATTACGAAACCAAACAGCTCATACCAAAATTCAATTCATTAACAACATAACATATAACACTAACCTTATGTTTACAGATCTTCTGCAAATATATAGTCCCAACTCTGGAATTCAAGTCTTAGGCGCAGCTTGTTTGGACGGACAATGTATTTTATAAAATATAGTGATAAAATAATAAAATAAGAGAAAGAATTTTATTTATGTAATATTAAATATGAAAATTTTAATTTTTTTTAAATTTATTATCTTCTATTATTATGTCTTTAACTATCATTTTTTTTAAATCACAACTACAAGTAACATATTTCTCATTTATCAATATATACAAATTATATTTTTTTTACAAAAAATATTTTTCACAAAACAAATGAAAACTTAGTATATATTTACCAATATACATTTATTTTTGACTAAATTCCTATTAAGTTTCTGTTAATGTCATCTATAAGATAAAAATTGTATCAATTTGATTTATGAAAATTTAATCTCATGTCAAATTTTAGTCGCTCTTAAATTAGGATTTTGGTCTTTAATATTTACGCGGGAACTTCTGCTAAAAACTAGAATCACAAGGAAAATCAAGAGCAAAATTTGGATGCTTTATATCAGAATTAAGAACCAAGTTCCACGGTAAAGAAGCATACATCCAAAAAATATCTGGATTGAAATCAAATTTGAGTTGTTATATATATACATATAATCTTTATATTATCTTATTATGGAAGTTGATTGACCACTATATTTATATATAGAGATTAATAACCTTTATTTTTTATTTAGATAAAAACTATATTATTAATTTATTAATAATAAATGATAAAAGATATTTTAGTCAATTTATCATCATTACTAATTACTTAAATAACTGAAAATATTTATTATAAAGACAAGTGCGAGAATGAGAAAAGTTAATTTAAATATTTTAAATTAATATTTTGTACTAAAATTACTCTTTATATTTTATAATTATTAAATTGTGAGATGATTTTTTCAGTTAAGTGAAAAAGTGAAAGTTGTGTTTAACATAATAAATAAATTAACTTATAACTTATTAAGTTAATTAATAAGATAAAAGTTGGATGTGTTTAGTGCACTAGTTTATCTAAAAAAAACTTTTATTAGATAAGTTTTATAAAATAACTTTTAACTTATAATTTGATAATTTTTCAAAAATTTTCAAATTTAGACATTTTCTTTTAATTAAATGATAATCTATATCCTAATTATGAAAATAAATATTTGCTATATCTTCATGAATTTAATATAAATAAATCTGTGATGTCATAAAATTTAATTAATTAAATTTAGATGATTATATTCTTATTGTTAATATTTTCATTGCATTAATATAATTTGGTCACAAAAAATATAAATTAATTTAATTTATATATCTATTTATATTAACATATCATTTTATGTTTTTCAACTTATTTTTATCAAACATTTCTATTATATTTATTTAATTTATCAATTATTAACTACTATTTACTAATTAATCTATCAACTATCAGTTAATTTATTATTAATTTCTTTATTATGAGCCCCTATAGATCTGCAAATTAGTAATTTTTATGATAAATTCAATCATACCTCGTCTCCGGCGCAGAATTTTTCAATAGAAGTGTTAAATGGGCCTATACTCCGCAAGTCCGTGAACTTTCACGTTTGGAACCTATTTAAAGTGAGTTCAGACGGGTTGGACCTTACGGATCTTAATCCATTGAATAGGACCATAATTTAAGAGGATAGAGCAAATACAAACGGGGTCTATTCCATTAAATCTTAACAACCCACTTCGTAAATCCCATCTATTGAACTTTAGAAAATCACGTTTAATAAAAATTGTAGCTCATTAAGGAAGCCCAATCCAAGCCCACTTGAGTAAACCCAATCCATTAAATCTTGGCAAATTTAACATAAATAATTAAAAACAACGAAATACTAGAAAGTTTAAAAAACAAAAAGTTGCAATTGCAGACCGATTCGTGGAATGGTCCGATCCTGGATTGACTAGACAAGGGCCAAGACATTTCTAATCTGTTTAAGAAATGGGTCTGGAAGAATCAATTTACTGGAATAAGGCCTGTATGAATCCAATCCGTGTATGTTTGACATCCCCTCTTCTTGGAAATTAAATTTTATTACAAGCTTTTGAAAAAAACATTCAAAATTAATTGATCAAACGATTAGAATTAAAATTTTTTCAGAACATTCATTTTATTTAATTAAAAATATATAGGCAATATTTCGACTTCAGAATATTTTGGGGGAAAATATTAGTTTTAGGAGTAAGGTTATAAATTAGCTCAGTTCCCGCATGATATATAAAATTTTTTAATCAAAATTAAATGTGTTTCATTTTTTATAAATAAATATTAAAAAATATTATAAGATTAATATGATTTAAAAAAAATTATAAACATAAAGATATATCAATATTTAAATGCACACATTATTGTCATTCTCTAAATTTTTTATAAAAGTCTTTTATTTTATGAAAATTTTAATATAAGATACTGAAATTAGTAATCAAATAAAAAAATTAAGGTCCAAAAGATTAGATGCTTAATCCTATTAAACTTACATATTTTAAAATTAATTTAAAAATATATTGACCACTCTTTTTATCAATAAACATATTGTGACTTATTATACATGAACATTATAATGATTTACAACATGGATGTATACAAGTAATTCATTAACAATAAAAATATATTTAAAATATAATTATTTTAAATTATATAAATATTCTATTTGAAATTAATTTTAAATTTGGTGTGTTTAAAATATTAACTAATAAGAATATTAGTGACATTATAAAATTAACAAGTTGAAGTTCAATATAATTTAAAATGTAGTGAGAAATTTATTATAATAATCATTAAATTTAACAAATTGTAAAATATAGAGAATTAAATAATTGCAATATATTAAATTTAGAAAGAAAGTAAATTAGTTTAACAAAATATGAAAATGATGGACATCTCATTATATGTTCTTTGATATGGATTTTTTTAATGTTGTTTTGGGAGGAAATTTTATAGATGGAAGAGTTTTATAGGAAGATAATAAATAGAAAATTCCATTTATTTAAAAGAGAATATAAAATTAAATAATCACACTGTGTTAAATTTAGAAGAAAAAAGTAAATTAATCTAATAAAAATATGAAAATGGTAGATATTATATTAAACCTTTTTTGACATAAATTTTTTTGGGCGTTGCTTTGGGAAAGAAATTTGTAAGTGAAAGAATTTTAAAAGAAGATGAAAAATATAGATAAATAGATAGATAGGTTCTTTAGAAAAAAAAATATAGAGTGATATATCATTGATTTTCTTCCCATTTCATTTGCTAATCATATCCATTTTTTAAGGATTTTTAATGTAAATATTAAAATTAATTCAAAAATAATTATAAGAAATTTAAGATAAATATTGAATATGGTTTATTAGTAGAATGCAAAATTTTTATTTATTTAAAAGATGATAAAAAATTAAATAATTACAATATATTAAATTAAAAAAATAAATTAGTCTAATTAAATATAAAAATAAAAGACATTATATTAAATGATCTTTGATATAATTTTTTTTTGAGGTTGTTTTGAGACAAAATTTACAAGTGAAAGAGTTTTAAAGAAAGATATAAAATATAGATATAGAATAGATAGAATATAGAAATACAATATAGATTTTTTTAAAAAAAATAGCATATCATTGATTTCCTTATAATTTCATTTTTTATCCATATTTTTGAAAAATTTTCAAAGTAAATATTAAAATTTATTCAAAAATAATTATAAATTTTTTTAGATTAATATTAAATATTATTTATTAGTACAATGCAGAAATTTTTTCATTCATTTTAAAGAGAATAGAAAATTAAATAATTACAATATATTAAATTTAGAAAGAAAGTAAATTACTTTACTTAAAAAATACATACGTTAAATTAAATGATCTTTGACATATTTTTTTTTTGAGGTTGTTTTGGAAGGAAAATTTATAAGTGAAAGAGTTTTAAAGAAGGATATAGAATAAATAAAATAAAGATATAAAATATAGATTCTTTAGGAAAAAAAATATAAAGTGATATATCATCGATTCTCTTCTTCATTTTCTATCCTTATCTCTTTTTTTAAATATTTTTAATATAAATATTGAAATTAAGATGATTATCAAGATGATAAAAAGTAATTTATATATTTAAAGAGGAAGCTATTTTTCTCAACTATTATATCTCTAAATATAACTTTTTTAATTACAAGCATGGTTTTAAATTGCGGTCCGCAACCGCAATTTCGCCCGCAATATTGCGGTTGCGGACCACACCGCGTCCGCATTTTTTCACAATTGCGCTCCGCGACGGCCGCATTTTTCCGCATCACGCGATATCGCAACCGCGACCGCAACCGCAATTTAAAACCATGATTACAAGGTATAAATGCATTTGATACATTTTTATTATTAAATAAGATTTTTTATAAAAAAGTATCTTTTAAAAAATAAATGATAGCTTCATGTTTTATCTGAATTAAAATTTATACAGAAATTTTACTTCTCCATTATACCAATTTGTGGTTAAAAAAAATTTACACACACACATACATATACGTATGTATCAAGTTTTATTTTTTAAGTTGCACTAATCATTTAACTTTTTATCAATCAAAGGATCTCTAAGTATAATTAAAAATTCTCTCAATTTATTAAAGAAATTGAAGTTGTAAAGTTAAAAGAAAAATAAAAATAGAAACTTTTATAATAAATAATGGTTTCTGATTCAAGAAATGTGACCCAAAATTATTATTTTTTCAACAGAAGAAATAATGAGATTCACATTGCATTGAAATGTGTTTTTATTTTTCTTCCTTTGATCGCTGCGCCTTTTTTCTACGTAACGTTTCAGTGGTATTGTCCTTTTAAAAAATTTACGCCCTTCGTAGTTTTAAGTTTCATTTTAAAGAAAAATATTTATTTCTATTTTTTATTATTTAAAAAATTAATATTATATTTATTATCTTTTTCAAATATTATTTTTAATATTTAAATAAATATTCAATAATTTTACTTACCAATTAAGTTCTAATAATGAATATATTATTAAATTATAATTTATTTCTAGTAAAATTAAAATATTTATAAATTTTCTTAATCCTTGTTCAGTATCTTTGAATGATACTTAAAAAATAAATTGAGGGAATATTTTATTTGACAAAACATTTATTAATTTTTCTTTTGCCCAAAGACTCCTATATTCACTAACTACATTGAGCTTCGGTTAATTAGGAATCAAGTCAAGTTAAATCTTTTTTTTTTTTTTTTTGGAGGACAAAGCCTCTAAATGCCTATTTTCTCCGTTTACAAAATTTAAGTCTAAGACTTCATTTAGTAGGAACGAGCTCTTAGTTCCTTGAACCTCCTATTTATCAATGTATTTCAGTATGGTTTATAAATTTATCCATTTTCACTGCATATGGAACTAGAGAGCATATTAAATGAGATGAGTATTTTTATATGAGGTTAAAAGAAATAAATCATGATTATTAAATTTAGCATTGAAGGGTTATGATTAACATATACATTTATGAAACTTTTTATAAGTGATTATGTGACTTTTTAAGTGAATACATGACTTTTAATTTTATTTTAATTTTACCATTAATTCTAGATTTGATGATTATAATTTGTTCCTCTCATTTTTCATATAAAAATATTTTTTTCACTTGATATGTAACTATGAAACTCTAAAACCTTTTTTGAACAATTTTTTGTCAACACTTTTCATCTGCATCTTTTACAAATTAATAGAGTTTTAAATTTTTGGATTCGGCAAATTGAAATTGCCAGAAAATCTGAGTGAGGAAGTAAACGCATAATAATTTTTTATTTTTTAATTAAAATTAAATTATTTTTGTAAAAATTTTACACGATTATTTATCAGATTTAGAATTTTAAAAAAAATCATGCCACACTAAGTCTCAATTAAGAGAGTCATATATAATTTTTCTTAATATTAATTTGTGTGTTTTCTTTAATGATTTGAGCATATAACACATTACACTAATAATTCATCGATGCTATCCACAATATCCCTTTTCGGGAGCAGAGAAGTGTAATATATATATATATATATATAAACCAATATATTTTTTTAATATTTCCCAAATTATATTGGTTTTTTTAAATGGAAATTTAAAGTAAAACTTTTTAAATCTTTTTTTAAATGCACGAGGAGGTTCGTTCAAATAAGAATTTAAAACAAAATATTCCCTTTTTGTTTTTTAATGTATTATGACAGATTATCACTTGCACAATTGATTATGTTATAGAAATTTAAAAATTGTAACAATTTTATAAAAATACAAAAAATTAAAACAAATTTAAAAAAACTAAAATATTTATGTCAAAATTTGACCAATTGTAAAGTATTACTTATATCATAATTTATGTGAAAAACTTTAATCGTGACAAAGTATCACTTAACTTCAATGATTACACTAATTTGTTGCTACTTGATGCAAGCCAAGAATCTTGATGAATTGTTTTATAGTATTACACATTCATTGTTGATATTCAGATTCCACTGGGGATATGTCGTTGATTAGAAATGTGAACCAGAGGGACTAGCATGAGAATATGAAAGGGCTATTTTTATGAATGATATTGAAATTAAAAAATGCTTGTAAATAGATATAGTGCCTAAATGGATAAGATTGTGTTTATGAATGGTTATGGATGGCTAGAGACACAAGCTAAATTAAATGTTGGTTACCATTCATTTTTCTTATTGTGTATTGTTTGCTATCAAAAGCAAATGATAATGTTTTGTGATATACAAGCTAGAAATATAGCTATTAATAAATATCGCTAAATATATATATAGAGTATAGAATGAATGCATGGTGAATTCTACTTCATTAAGTAGGTTATTAATTTGTTGAGTCTATGACTCATTGTATTTATTTAAAATATTTATAGATATACTTGTCAAAACTCTTTGATCATCACTTATAACTCAAGAGTAGGAATATCCTTAGAATATTGTTGAGAGCAGCCATAGTCAAGATGAAATGTGATTAGAGATAGTTTTTTAGCGTTGTAAATAATTTTATACATATCTTCATGTAACTCTAATTGTAGTTATTTTGAAAAAAGTTTATAAAAGCACCCTTATTTTCTAGATTACTATATAATGATACAAAAATAGTGTTAGCTAGGCTTATGGAAAGCAAGAAATAAGTTTCACATCAATCAACACAAGGTGGCTTGTCACACATTTATAGGCCATTCACTATGGTTTCTTGAAATGGTCAATAATATTTTATTATGTTCATAGACTATCTCACATTATGAATACCTTTATTTCATTCATGAGAAGTCTCAAGCACTAGATATGTTTAAGGCTTTCAAAGTCAAAGTTAAGAATCAACCTAAAAAAGAACTAAAGGCATCAAGTCTGACTATGGCAGTGAATACTAGGTAGATATGATAGATTAGGTGAACAATGTTTAGAACCATTTGCTAAATTCCTAGATTGTGTGGTATTAGCTCACATTACACCGTTTTGGAGAGCTCTAACATGAATAGTATTGTTGAGAGACAAAACAAAACCTTAAAGGACATGGTTAGGAATATGATTAGTCATACTAGTTTACCAAATTCACTTTGGGGAGAGGCATGAAAGATTATGGCTTACATCCTTGATAGAGTTTTAATTATAGTAATGACTAAAACCTTTTATGAATTATGGACAAACAAAAAATCCAACATAAAGCATTTACATATTTTAGGTTGTCTAATTGAGGAAAGTCCTTAAAAACCAAATAAAAAGAACTTGGACTTAAGAATAGTTAGTAGGTATTTTGTTAGGTATTTTGAATAGTTTTAAGATATAAATTTAATGATCCCATAAGTAGGTCCTTTTTTTAAGATGGAAAATGCTTAGTTTTTTAAGAATATCGAGTTTGGGGGGGTAGATAAGCTTAGACACTTTATCTTTGTAGAGGAATTTATTTCTCTTTTGATGATTGTCATTAATCATGATCTGGCTTCGACTCCTAACATTACTTAGGAAGCAACCCTAGAATTGCAAGACCATGTTGAAAATCTCCTTGATTAAGGTGCATAGGTTATTCTAGAAGAATAAACTCAATAACTTTAAGACTAAATGCCATTAAAGAGATCCAATAGAAAGAAGAAAGATTCAATTTTGGATGATTACATCATCTTTCTCCAAGAACATGAGATAAACATTAGAATGGTGGAAGATGATTCAATCAACTTCCATTAAGCCATTAAAAGTTCTAAATTTCAAAAGTGGATTGATGTCATGAATGAAGAAATCAAGTCCACAAGAGACAATGATGTTTAGAATTTTATCCTATTGCTTGAAGTTATGATACCTATTAGTTACAAATGAATATTTAAAACTAAGAAGAATTCAAAAAGTGATGTGAAAAGATATATGGCTTATCTTGTCACCAAAGGCTTTACTCAGAAGGAAGGAAATAATTATAAAGAGCCTTTCTCTTTAGTTTCTTTGAAAAAGTGTTTTAGGATTATAATGGCATTTATGACACATTTTGATCTTGAGCTACATCAAATGAACACCAAGATAACATTTCTCAATGGTGATATTGATAAAACAATTTACATGGTGCAACTTAAAAGTTTTGTTTTAGGAGATTCAAAATAAATGATTTGTAAATTAAAGAAATCCATCTTTGGGCTTAAGCAAGCTTGCTATCAATGGTATTACAAATGTCATCAAGTTGTCATCTCTTTTGGTTATGAGATGAATGTAATTGATGGTTGTGTCTACCACAAGTTCAGTAAGAGTAGGCATATTTTTCTAGTTTTACATATCAATGGCATATTGCTTGTCAGTAATGATATAAGCTTATTACACGATACTAAGAGATTTTTATCAAAGAAATTTGAGATGAAAGATATTGGTGATGCCTCTTTTGTGTTAGGAATATAAATACATTGAGATCATTTTTGAAGTACTCTTGGGCTATAAAAAATAACTATATTGAGAAGGTTTTCAAGAGATTTGGTATGCAATATTGTAAACTAAGTGCACCCTTGTTGCCAAGGGAGACAAGTTCAGTCTAGATCCATGCTGCAAAAATGATTTTGAATCTAAAAAAACGTAGAAAATTCCTTATGCTTCAATTGTAGTGAGTTTGATAAATCTTTAGGTTTGTATATGTTCAAATATGGCATACAGTGTTGGGATATTAGGGAAATATTTGAGCAATTCATATAATTGAACAATTTGGGAATGGATCATTGGAAAGTAATCAAAAGAGTCATATGGTATCTTTAGAGAATAAAATAGTACATGTTCATATATAGGAGATCGATCAATTAGAAATTATTAGGCATTCTTCAATTTTGCATTATGCCAAGATAGTCATAGATCTATTTTAGGCTATATCTATCTGCTTGTTAGAGGAGCTCTTTCCTAAAAATGTGCTAAGTAAACACTTATGGCTTCTTCCATCATGGCAATTGAATTTATAGTATGATATGAAGCATCCAATTGTTGGATATGGCTATGAACACTGGGTTATAAATTATAGATAGTATTGAAAGACCATTAAAGTTGTTTTGTGACACTAAATTAGTAGTGCTATATTCCAACAACAACAACAAGAGTTTGTCAAAGTCAAAGCACATATACATTAAATTCCTAGAAGTTAAGAAAAAAGTTCAAAGTGGTTAGATATCTATAGAGCACATTGGAACAAACTTCATGATTACAGATTTGTTTACCAAAGGGTTACTATCCAAGGTCTTTCATTAGCACACTGCTGATATGGGTGTGATATTACTTGATGATATGTAAGTTTTAGTGGAAGTTTGTATTTATAATACTCTTATCCCTAGATTTATGATTATTTGCCTCATAAAGAGTTTTGTATAGTTACACTCTAATCTTTTTTAGTCTAATCTCACTAAGGAATAAGGTTGGACTAATTCAAAATAGGTATGTTAAGATCACATTGCATGTAATATCCATCCTACACATCAATGCTTGATCTATGTTATTAATTGTATCGATATATGTGACCATTGATGGATCTAAATAATTATATCGAAGATTGTTTTAATCCTACATTGAAATGATTGATAAACCAAATTGATTGGAGAAGATTTTGACAATAATGGTAGTTTTGAGCTCATAATATTATACTATGATATACAATTATAAAGTGATAATTTTAACAATAACATAAGTGATAATTTGTTGTAAAGATGAATAAGGAATAAAGAGAATAATAAATAGCTTTAGCTTTAAAAGAATAGCGTTATAATTTACTAATTTGTTAATATAATAGAGATAATATTTGAAAATTCATACATATAATACCATTAACAATTTACTATTTAACCATATAATAGCGTTATAATTTACTAATTACATAGAATGATTTAAAAATCTTTTTATAATACCATTAACAATTTATGTTATTTGCAAACCTATAATTCATACATATACTTGATACATAGTTATCATTTTTTCTTTTTGAACTATAAATACTTATATTTCCCAATTTTATTTATTATAAATTCATGTTGAAATAATATTTTTTCCACATAAGTTAATATTTATGAAAGGAATGAAAACTTGAGCCCATTTGATTCAATTAGAGAAAGGGTAAGAAATCAATAAAAAAAAGGAAAAAAGAATGAAAATATTATAATTACTCATTTTATTTGATTCAAATAAGAAAGGGAATCAAGTATTTTTAATTTACTTTACTAATAATTATTATGTTAAAAAATAATTCACTTATAATTATTATTAAGATATTGCATGATGAAAATGTTTCAAAATTAATAAATTTTTATAAACCATACTAAATGTTGACCAAATAAAAATTATATAATATACTACCGTCTACTTTGTACATGCACATGGCGGATGAAAATGATCTTTTTGGATCCCCCCTAGCCTCCATTGGAGAAATAATTGGCAATGGTCTAAAACATGTTTGATTGTGATGTTTACACCTAATCTTATCTTTCAATAAAAAAGGTCAGTTTACGTACTGTAATACAACCGAACAGGCCGGACTAGTAAGCTCGTTGACAAACTATTGCAAGAAGTCAAATTCAGCGTTTTCTCTTCCAATTATATTCTTGTTCGCTGAACATGAAATTTTTGGATACAGGAAGTTTGAACCCTTAAAAAATTAAACTCGTTCATCATTAATTTACCTTTTTTTTAACCATTGAATTTATATTTTTTATATAATTTACTTATTTTAAAAATAAAAAAAAGTAAATTAACAGTGGAGTCCGTTTCCTCGGAAGTAATGGATTTTAAAGTATTATAGGATGATGGAAGACATCATTGACAAGAAAATAAATTGTTCTGAATTACATAAATAAAAAAATATAAAATGTTTCTTTTAATTTTAGGTAGTTGAATTTTAATTTTTTTAGTTTGAAAATTTAAAAATTATCCACTTAAACTTTATAAAATTTAAAATTAACATTCATTATCAATTTAATTAAATATTTTATTAAATTATATGACTTGTTCATAAATATTTTACCAACAATTACAGTATTATATATAGTATATCACTTTATTTCACCATTCTTTATATATAATTTGGCAATATATTTTTATTATTTAAATTAAACTTTATATGTCTAATTTAATTTCTATTAATTATATAATATAAAAATTATTTGTGAAAAATAACAAGATATATTACTATATTATAATATTATGATTTTCTTAAAATATCATAAAAAACAGGTAAATAGATAAAATAATAAATTAAGTCAACAATAAATCTTAATTTTAAATTTATACAATTTAAGTAGGTGATTTTCAAATTTCTAAAGTTGAAGGAGATAAAATTCAATCACTCAAAATTTTGAGATAATTTATATATTTTCCAATAAATAAGAATTAATTAAAAGTTAATTTTTATATTTATAATTACTAACTCTTCTGATATTTTATTTTACTCTCTAAAATATATCTTATATTTTAAGAAAGTTTACTTCCTAACATTGCCGTAAAATTACCTCAGTGTTTGGTTCGTGGAATATTTTTAACATTCATGAGAATGTTTTAAAGGAATGTCATATTCCTATGTTTGGTTCAAGATTTGAAAAAAAAAATACTTGGGAATGTTATATTTCTGGAAATCTTTTTAACCCAACACTCTCCTAAAATATTCCCATGGGGGGAGGTGGGTATCTTGGATTCCCATGGAATTGAAATGTGATATTAAAACATTCCTAGGAAAATTTATAGTGAATCAAATATAGGAATATTACATTTTTGTTAATTAAATTCCCAGGAATCACATTTCCGATAATGTATACTTTCCTGAGAATGTAGGATTCCATGAACCATTTGGTTCACGGAATGTTTTTAACATTTTAAGATTTAAAAAAAAATACCTGGGAATGTCACATTTTTTGGAATCCTTTTGGCCTAACATTCCCCTAAAATATTTCCATGGGGGAGGTGAGTATCTTAGATTTCTATGTAATGAAAATGTGATATTAAGACATTCCTAAGAAAATTTATAATGAATCAAATATAGGAATATTAAATTTCTGTCAATTAAATTCTCAGGAATTGCATTCCTAATAATGTATACTTTCCTGGGAATATAAGATTCTGTAAATCAAATGCCAAAATTTGGGTTGTGTATCTTGGATTCTTTTTCCACATTATTCAACCATATAGGCTCAGAGCCTCACAGCTAAAGGTTGCCAAACTTAGTTCTTTGAACTTAAATTTCATTGTCAAACTTATCAATTCCAAGAAGCAAGATAATTGTTCAATCATGCTATAAAATCTTCAAACCTAGTTAATTCATGCTCATGACTCATGCAATTGTTAGAATCAATGGAAAACATTTGAACAGGCAAAAAGACTTAGAACACTTCAAATAGTATTTAGAAACGGACCATTTCTTCCTCTCTCTTTTTTTTTTGTTTTGAAATGAGGACAAATCATGAAGAAAAAACATGCTATGAATGGGATGCATATCAAGAGTGAAAGAATAACTCTTTACTTAGCTATCCTTTACACACATAATTAGTCTGATGGTTTCACTAATAAAAGATGAGTATACATCAGGAAAAAAATATGTTACAAATGGGATGCGTATCAAGAGTTAAAAATGACTCTTTACTCAACCATCCTTTACACATAGTTACTTTACTAACAAAAGATTTTTTTTTAAAATGGATAAGTCATGCTGGACAAACCTATTATTGAAATGATGCATATCAAGAGTTAAAATAACTCTTTACTCAGCCACCCTCATGCACATAGTTTCTTTAATGGTTCTACTAACAAAAGATTTTTTTATTTTTTTTAAATAAGGATGAATCATACGGGAAAAACATGCTACTAGAGGAATGTGTATCAGGGGTTAAAAATAATCCATTACTCTGCCATCCTTTATAAACACAACTACACTTATCATTCCTACTTCTCGATCTAATTTAGACATTGTCTTCAATGTCTTCATAGATAAGGAGAGGTGCAACAAAGAAAGATGAAAGCACAATAGCAAAAATAATAGAAGTAAAATTGTGAGAGTGAAAATGGTTATAATCGAAAAGCAGTGTCTAACTCTTGCTCCTTTGTGCTATCCTAGGCTTGCCAATCTATCTGTTTCATTAATGGATCAAGTTCAAGTATAGAAATTTCTAGCTTAGAATATTTTCGCTGGCCTTAACGTAAAAGAAGATGGCGGCTATATTGAACTTTTACTTTGATAGGTTCTGCTTAAAATATTCATAAGATTTACTAAACTAGAAAATTATACGATTTGATCGAATTTATAATATGGGATGAGACTCTTCTAAAATATAAAATATATTTAAAAAATGAAATGTTATAATTTTTTATAAAAAATAAAAGAATAAATAATTGTAAATTTATTATTATTTTTTAAATTATGAATCCTTAATATTATCATTAAAAATTATAATATTTCACTTTATTTTTTAAACTGCATCTCCCAGTTTAGAGTAATCCAACTCCTATGACGTGTATTACTTTATAAGTTTTCGCTTAGCCTTAAATTCTATGAAATTGTTTGTGTTTTTAGGCAGTTGTTGCTTTCCCACATTGAATATTCAGATAAAAAATGATCACGATTTATTTGTAAGGGAATTGATATAATTTTAAACAATAATTTTATAATCAATGTTATAAAATATTTATTACGATAGTCAATAAAATGACAGTTTAAAACTAACATCTAATTCTGATATAATTTTGCGGTTCTATAGTAGTGTGATTCTTTTTATATTGCAATAAATTGGGAGATTAGCAGGAATAGATTCTTCTCTAACCCTCTTCTTTTCATTTTTGTAACTAGTGTTCATGAAGCATCAACATCTGACATGCATCAAAATCATCTTGTGGATAGATTACATTATATCCAATGCATAATAAAATAACACTCATTTGGCTAGAGCCGTATACTAGTCACCGAGCCTCCAATTGGCTTTATTACATTGCCTTCCTCAACCCCATCTTATATAAACCTATAATTTTCATTTTATAATTGTAGATCTTTTTGAGTCAATTTATCAATGAAGGGATAATAAATCATTAATCATGGGATCAAGTTTAAATTACAAGAAATTCTTTTAATGGAACAGAACTTTTTTTAAGGTAACACTGAACAATTTTGTGATAGGCCTTAGCCGCATTTCTAATAACAACAGGGATATATTTAATAGCGTTATGAATTTATATATTTTTGGAATAAGCTATAATTATATCTATATCACTTCACTTAATATTACCTGAAATGACCGTGGGTATATCACTAGCAAGACATGATTTTCATCAATTGGAACTTGTGAGGTCGCCTCCTTGTTAGTCTAACAAAACTTTTAAACATTTAGATATAAATATGTATTTGTCAATGGGTGGGAGAAGTAGTACTCGAGTTTTGAAGTTTTGATCCAACAATAATGAAACACTTTTTCAGAAAGGTAAAGATGCAAACATGTGAGAAAAGGCAAATTGTTCTTCCAAATATATATGCAAAGTGGGTTAGGAAAATGCGTGTACAAAGCTTAATATACATAAACAACACGAAGTAAGACACAATCCAATTGAAAAAGATATCCAGGTAAACCTTGAGTCTGTCATCCCAAGTCACTCTCAATATGGGTTTGAACATAAAATTTGAATTAAATGGTCTGTCCAATTTAACAAATCATGTCATCATGCGACATTTTTATGTAATTATATGTCTTTTAATTATATTTTAGTTATAATTATCAATGCAAGATTTGATAGTCACAACTCACTCATCTTTTCTTTTACATAAAAACACTTATCACTCTTGATATGCACCCCCCCCACACACACATATGCACTAACCTCTATATCCATATGTGAAAGTTAACAACTTGCACTCTTTCATTTATACAAAAAAAATTATGCTATTAATTTCATTATCACAATTTTTAATTTCTTGATCAAGATTATCTTTGTTATCATCATCTTTTGAGGATTTTTAAAAGCAATTATTTTCTTTTTCTTTTTCTTTTTCTAATCATTTCTCATTTGTATCTTTTTATATGCTAAAAGTTTTCCTCTTAGTTCATTGTAGGTGAGGGTTGTGAGATTATTTCTTGCTTGTGCAACATCTACTTTATAATGTCACTTTTTTTGGTAGGGTTCTCGAAATTTTCATGACAAGGTCTCCATTAGTAATAATTCTTTCTAAAGCATGAAGATCATAAAGAATGGCCAAAAACCTTTCAAAATATAGCTTTATTTTCTAAGTATTTTATATTCATGTTGAAACATATTTATTTCAATTTTTTTCTTGATTAGTGCCTTCATAACTCAAATTTAGTTTATCCTAGGTAGTTTTAGTTGAAGCACACTTGGAAATCATTTTGAATTCATTAAGTGTTATGGCAGACATGATGACATTCATGGCTTTTGCATGGAGTGCTTCCTTCTTATGGTCATCTTTGGTTCATTCTTTTTCAGGCTTAAGCACTATCCTTGCACCATCATGTTTTGTTATGTTTCATATCCTTCCTTGATAATTTTCCATTAATCTTAGGAGATTTGAAGTAGATCATCATCTAAACTTCTAATAATCATAATTTACACCATCAAAGAGTGGTGATCAAATGGTTGAATGTCCCTCTAGTCCATGAGTATGGCCAAGAAGCTCCATTAATTACAAGGTTTTCTTTTTGTCTAAGTTATTAGACTTTAAAAATATAAGAATTAATTTCTGAAAACTTTTCTTGTAAAAATGATAAATGAAATTTCTTTGAATCCAAATTGCAAAATGGTGAATATTTAGTTTCAAAAGCAAAATCATTTCTTAAACTAATTGTACAAAAGACTGTGAATATATTTTTGATAAAAAAACAATGTATTGATGTTGTATGCAAATTGATATTCTTGATGAACAAGATTAAGAAACATAAGACTATAGGGAAGAGGAGAGAATACAAATAATTTTTATAGAGATTCAATGATCTAAAATGAATGCCATTTAGGTGTACTTTTTTTTGCAAGTTATCAAGTATTGATTGAGGTATTTTATTTATTATGAATAAGTTACAACTACTTATTCTCATAACCTTTTGCCCTTTTCACATCAATCACACCTATTCTTTCCACAAGAACCTTTTCCAAACCTAATACCAAGGCTTAATATAAGTTATCTACATTTTCTGAAAACAAACTTCCTTTTTCTCTCAATCTCTAGCTTCACAAATATAAGAGAAATTTTCTTACGATCTCAAATTAAAAATTTTACAACTTTCACTTGAACACTTAAAAATGTGGATATGCAAGTTAAGGCACAAAGAAGTTTGAAGAGATTGTTATATCACTTAAAGGAGCACAAGAGAGAATTTACAAGTTGTAAAGCAATTACTTAGTGTGTCTTCTTCCAAAGGCTTGAAGCCTATTTATAGAGAAAAAGTTGATAAGGGCTAGTGGATCTCCAAGTAAACTTGCTCCTTAGATTTTTCTCATTTGACCCGTGTGTTGAAAATGTGTGGTTGCATCATGATAGACAATGCTTAATCATTTTTTCAACAAATTTGACTATGCCTGAAATAACACATGGCTTGCTATCTCTTTGAAAGCTAAAGTCTGGCTTTGGTCTTTGGTAAAAAATGGTGAATAGTATCCATATATTTTATTAGATATTCAGTTCCACTATGGTACAAAGAATCCAATATTTTAGGACCCATTTGATACATCATATAAGAGACACATGATACTATAAATAGTGTTTGGGCCTTACGCAAGATTGTATAATATAATCTAGTTAACTCATTTTATATTATCAATATAAAGCAAATTAATCCTCTTTTTCTAAACTTGATATAATAATAATAGGATAGGATTAGGATAAAATTTATTACTCCTAATTTATCCTTAAATTATTTATATTACACTACTGCTAATTAATAATTATTATTTAACCTAATTTAACCTTAACATATTTCATCCTTAAAAAATATCAATAATTTAGTCTTAACTTATTTATCATTTTTAATTTAGTCATAACCTATTTTAATCTTAAAAATATTAATAATTTTTTACACATAGGTAAAATAAAGTAAATATATCAATTACTATTTATAAAGTGAATATAAAAGTTTAAAATATATAATTATCAAAATCTATAAAATAATTGTAGTATAAAAGTTTTTAAGATAAATTTATTTTCTAATGAAATTTTTGATACTATCATATTACATACATATCTAATAACGAACTCATGATAGAATATGTTTATACTACTGAATTATTTATATGATTGTTTATCAAATATTTAATAATATTATATCTTACCATTTTCTTATCCTATACCATACTATCATGTTTATTTATCCTATCTCATCTGCCTATATTATCATGTCTCCCAAACATATCCTTAGTGTATATGATTTATGCACATATTGGAAAAATAAAGTTTAAATTTTAATTTTCCTCTTTTCAAATATCTAATGGATAAAATGATACAGAGTGAATATTGACACTTGGATTTTATCCAAATTAATTAAAATGATTTTAAATTGAAAATCATGGCCAATAGGATAATAACTTGGAGTGCAAGTTTTTGCATTATTCAAAATCAACTAAATGAAAAGTTTTAGTAAGCAATGTGATTTTGTCAGATGAGGAAATAAAATAAAATATTGCAGTATATTTTGGAGTTGTATGAAGGAAGGGTAACAATTGAAAATTTTCCTTCAAAATACTTGATGGGCTATAAATTAGTGAATCAAAATTTTGATGCCCAAAAATGTTGGATTAAAAAAATAAAATTAGTAAATCTAAATTCCAACATTGTCATTTTTCTATGTAAAAGCATTTAGCAATACAATGACTCAAAACCACATTTAAGTTTAAATTTTCCATTTGGTTCCTTAGTTATATTTAGATTGATGTGTTAGTGAGTAACCTAACGATCAATTATAATTCTCAATGATCAAATTTGTATTAGACGATCGGGTTTTGTGTCAGTCGATGAGGCTTCCACTGAATAGTCATGTGATCAAATAGTTGATGTCATGTCGAGGATTTTTGAAAATAATTTCTTTAGAATTAGACTGATTGATTATGAATGTACTGACTACAGTGGATTTCAGTAATTTCGAATCTAGTTGATTATCTAGGGGCGACTACCTATTTTTTATCCTCTTTTTTCCCCTTTCTCTTAATTATTGGGAAAGTGATCAACTCTCACTTATTTTTGACATGCATGAAAATCATAAATTTGAAGGCATGTGTAAATTACTGAAGTACGAACCAAATACATACGACTATGCATAAAATACAAGACGACATTTTATTTTATTAATTACTCAACTCTGATAAGTGTACAAATACACCTAAATTCTATGAGTTTCATCTACTTATTTACTTAGTATTTTGTGCAAATTAATTGAAAAGGACACTTAGATGCTCTATATTTTGTTTTTAGGTCATGAAATGACACATATGAGCATTAGAAAAGAATCCAGAGGCAAAACCATTCAAATCATGAAGCATTGAAGCAAGATTGTTCACTTAGCAAAGAACACGGGGTATGGGAATCCCGTGTTCATGGCCGTGTTTCTTTCTGGACTACTTCGAGGCTTCCCTGAGCTACTCAGAGAAGAACACGGGTGTGAACACGGGCCGTGTACCATCCCGTGTATCTTACTGCCATTCACTTCTGAAGTAAACAAGGGGAGTGTCACACCCCGTGTAACATGCTGATCAGTCTTCGTTAAAGAACACGGGGTAAAACATGGGCTGTGTACTACCCCATGTACATTACTGCTTGGCACTTTGCTAAAGAACACGGGGCGTGTCGCACAACGTGTTTCGTGCTGCTCAACTTTCGTTGAGAAACACGGGGTACAACACGGGCCGTGTTGACCCCCGTGTACATCACCAATATAAGTTTTGCACGAAATTTTAAAAGGGGGACGAAGGGGGAGGAGGAGAAAACTAAGAATTAACAAGGAGAGCTGCTGGGAGAAGCCCTAAGAGAGACCCAAACTCACCAAAGGCGCCTTCTAACGTGGATTCAAGCAAGGAATTAAAGAATCAAGCAAGAAATTTGTAGATCTTCATGGATTGTTTGACTTCCCTCTCTGTTTTCTTGTTTTCTTCTGATTTTGTAATGTTCTCACACTAAACCTTTGTACTTAGCTTAGGTGAACTTGTTCATGGAGTTATGGAACTGAATCTTATATAATCTAGCTTGATTTACTGTTGAATTATGATTTGATTATGCTGTTTTGTCTGGAACAAGCCAATATATCCAGAATATTGGATTTGTGTTATGGATTAGTTGATTCTAGGTTGAAGTGACCAATTAATTAATCAGATCTTGCATGATCATTGGGAATATCAATTAGACTTAGGAATTAAGCTGATTGAATTCTTTTGCACAAGATGAAATGTCCAAAAATGGATTCTAAGCGAAGTTAATGCAACCTAGATTAGTGGTTACTAGAGTAATTCTGGACACTTAATCTCTCGGTTAGTAGCTAGCAGCCTTGCAATGAGGTATAGCTTAATTTTGGTAATCCAGCAATCCTAATTAATAGTAAACCAAGTTAGAGAATTATATTCAGTCCATAATGAAATGTACAAGGGATCCTTAAGCTAAGTACGCTTTTATTCCATTGAATCAAACCTTATTTTGATAGCTAAGCTCTGTTTTACAACTTATTCTTGATTCACACTCTCAATTGATCCGCCTAGATAATTTTACTTAAGATTCAGTTAGTACTCAACCTACAATCCCTGTGGAGAATGATAATCTTTTATACTATAACTCGACTTAACCCGTGCACTTGCGGGACAGCGGTCAAGTTTTTGGCACCGTTGCCGGGGATTGTATCCAGTTGATATTAACCACAAGTTTTAAGTGACTTAGACTAGGCAATTTATTTTCTTTTACTTCTTAATTCATCTTGATCTGATTTTCTTATTTTTATTTAGCATTTCTTTCTTACCTTGTTCTGTTTGAGTGTTACCAATTCATTTTGCAGAAAATCTTTTATATGCGAAGAAGAAGTCTTGAAGGAATTCTTGACTTAGATCCAGAAATTGAAAGAACTCTGCATAGGAGAAGAAGAGAGCAAATATCAATTCACATCCAAGAAGAAATCTATACTAAACTAGTAATTTAAGACATGGACAATAGATCACTTAGAAAGTTTGCAGCACCCGATGCCACTGGTCTTCAATCCAGTATACGAAGGCCCGCTGTTGAGGCAAACAACTTTGAATTGAAGCCAGCTTTGTTGTCTATGGTGCAGGGGATCCCAACCTCCACATCCAGATTTTCCTAGAATACTGTGATACAATAAAGATCAATGGTATACAAGCTGATGCCATCAAGCTTAGACTCTTCCCATTCTCCTTAAGGGATAGAGCAAGAGCTTGGTTACATTCTTTTCCAGCTGGATCAATTACCACATGGGAAGAGCTACTGAGGGCTTTTCTTTCAAGATACTTTCCTCCAAACAAGACTGCAAAATTGAGGAACGAAATTACTACATTTTCTCAGAGGGAAGGAGAATCCCTGTTTGATGCTTGGGATAGATACAAAGAGCTATTAAGGCTGTGTCCACATCATGGATTAGAAAAATAGCTTGTTCTTCATACCTTTTATAATGGTTTGAATTACAACACTAGACTTACTGTGGATGCTGCTGCTGGGGGTGCTCTGATGAATAAAAGGCTAGATGAAGCTTATGAGTTGATTGAAGATATGGCTTTGAACCATTATCAATGGTCAAATGAGAGGGGACCTTCAAGGAAAGCAGCAGGTAAGTATAAATTAGATGCTTTTAATCATTTGTCTGCTAAAGTAGATGCATTAGGAAGCCTAGGTAGCAAGGTAGATGCACTCATGGCTAAATTTGACAAATTTCATGTTAACAATGTGAATACAACAGGTGCTACTGACTTTCCTTGTGAGATTTATGGAATTATAGGGCATGTTGCAGCTGAATGCACCTTGGGCCAAGACTTTACTGAGCAAATGAATTATGTGAATAACAGTGGGTTTGAACAGAAAAATCAAAGTGAACCATTTGGAAACACTTACAATCCATCATGGAGAAATCATCTAAATTTCTCCTACAAGCCCACCTAACCATACAACACACAAACCACCACCAATAGACCACAACCACCCGGTTTCCAAGGTCAAAGATCATACAACCCACCAGCCCAACCATCCTCTACTGCAAAATTAGAAGGCCTCTTGGAGAAATTTCTTATTTCTCAAGAGAAAACTAATGAGGAATTTAGACAACATGGAAAACACATGGAAGAATCAATTAGGCAACTGTCTTTTAAGGTAGATTCCTTGGCCACTCATGGAAAGATGTTGGAAAAACTCAAATTGCTCAACAAGCTTCTGCATCTTCTTCAAGAGCTTATGGCCAACTCCCTGCTCAACCGGAATCAAATCCAAGGGAGCATTGCAAAGCAATAACTCTTAGGAGTGGAAGATTATTGAATGATCCTATTGCCACTCAAGAAGTTGAAAAGGAGACAAGTGTGGAAGAAGAGCAAAAGGAGGGCAACAAAGCCTCAATTTCTAAGGAAGATGAAGAGAAAGAAGGGGAACTACTAGACAAATCAAAATATATTCCTCCGGAACCATACAAACCGCCTATCCCTTACCCTCAAAGATTAGCCAAGGCTAAACTAGATAAGCAGTTTGGAAAGTTCTTGGAAGTGCTGAAGAAACTGTACATTAATATCCCTTTCACTGATGCACTTTCACAAATGCCATCATATGCTAAATTTTTGAAGGACATTCTCTTAAACAAGAGGAAGCTAGAGGAGCATGAAACTGTAGCTTTAACTCAGGAGTGTAGTATCATTCTCCAGAATAAGCTACCTCCTAAGCTAAAGGACCCAGGCGGCTTTTCCATTCCTTGTGTGATAGGAAATGTCCCTATTGATCGGGCATTATGTGACTTAGGAGCTAGTGTAAGCCTTATGCCATTGACGGTTGCAAGAAGATTGAACATAGAGGAGATGAAGCCCACCACGATTTCTCTTCAACTAGCTGACCGTTCAGTAAAATATCCAATAGGTATTCTTGAGAATATACCTATCAAAGTAGGTAAGTTTTTCATACCAGTTGATTTTATTGTGCTTGAAATGGAAGAGGATTCACAAATCCTATCATTTCAGGTAGAACATTTCTTGCTACTGCTGGTGCTTTTATTGATGTCAAGCATGGTAAACTTTCATTATGTATTGGGGATGAGAAGGTTGAATTTAATTTGAATGACTCAATTAAGTTACTTGCTTGTAAAGCTTTAATATGCAGAATAGATGTTCTAGACAAAGTTTTAGAAGACATCCTTCTAATAGGAAATCTTCAAGATCCACTTGAAGCATGTCTAGTAAAAGATGAAATTGTTGAATATGCAGAATTTTTGGAGGCACGCCCACCACTTGATGGCAAAAGATTGAAGAATTATGTTGCTAGACCACCAATGATGGAAGCACCAAACTGATAAAAATAGGGGTCGAGCTTATGACCTTAAACAAACGCTTCTTGGGAGGCAACCCAAGCTTGTTTTTCTATTTTCTTGCTTTTAATTCTTAGTTCTCTACTTTTCAATCTGAGTTTCTGAGTAGTGAGGCATTTAAGTCATGAAGTGTTGATGTACGATGTTCATTTTTTTTGCATGTGGACTCTATCTTTGAGGTAGATTAGGCATGATTGTATGTTTGTTATTTGTTATCTTGCACAGAGGGCTCAAAACGCAGTCCAGTGAGATACACGGTGTAAAACACGGGCCGTGTACTACCCTGTATACCTCACTGTCTGGCCAATTTTAAAGAACTTGTGATTTTCAACGCAGTCTAGTGAGAAACACGATGTCGAACACGGACCATGCTAGACCCCGTGTTCCTCACTGTCTGATTCGCGTAAAAACTTTATGATTTTCATGGAGGTTCAGAGAGATACACGGTGGTGAACACGGATCGTGTCCTACCCCGTGTACCTCTCTGGTTGAATCACTGATGAGAGCTTTTAAGCTTGAGCCTTCCAGAGAGAAACACGTGGTACAACACGGATCGTGTTAAACCCCGTGTTCTATTACGCATTTTTGTTAGTCTAATCCAGAGAGAAACACGAGACAGAACACGGGTTGTGTTTGATCCCGTGTACAATTGCGAGGATTGTTAACATGTTTCAGAGAGAAACACAGGGGATAGCACGGGGTATGTCAGACCCCGTGTAAGTTGCAAAACCCAGAACACTCATCCGCGCAGAAACACGGGGTACCACACGGGTCGTGTTTAACCTCGTGTTCCTGTGCGAGAGAGCTTTTAATCGTCAAAAACCTAGATTTTTCCAGGTTTCCCCCAAATTTCTTCTTCTTCCTCGCTGCCCTAACCCTTCTCCTTGCATTTTCGCACTCCATACTGCCAAAATACACCGATCAAAGTGTTTTATTTTGCCATTTGAGGTTGTTTAGCTAATTGATTTGCGATTTAATCGGTTGAAAAGCTGTGATTTGGATTCCTCTTCTCATTTCGACACGAACTAGGGTTTTTATTCATCATCTCACGAGGTTAGTGCATTTCCTTTGAAATCCTTGGAGTTTATTGATATTTCTAATGATTATTAACTTCCATTACATGTTAGAATTCATAAGAATGTTGAAATCCTTTGAAATTGATGTTTGATAGGTTGATTGAATGACTTTACAAAGCAATGTTCATGGAAATTCACTAGTTTTCTTGATTGAATTTGCTTCTTTGATGATTAATTGATCAAAATAGAATCTTAGATTGAAGAATTGAGTTTGAATCTTTCATTCATAGGACTTGTACTGTTGAATTGATGGATGAGTTTGATTAATTGACCTTGATATTCATTAAACTCCACTGATTGGATGTTGATTGATGGATTGCTTATGTGTATTGAATCTTTAACTGTTTGAATTGGAATTCTTTGATTACTTGGATTGCAAGCCTTTGAGGGTTACTGCTTGATTGCCTTATTGCCTGCTTTGCCTCATTGACATGACCACTCCATTGCTTTCATGGCATTGAACTTTAACTTGTTTTTCAGTTGATATTAGATGATATTGAAAATACATACTGATCTATTGCATTTAAATCTACTGACTTAGCCACTGTTAATAAACATGAGATTGATTGATTGAACATTGAATAATTGGATGTTAGCTATTGCTGAATTTTTGTTCTTGGAATTTGCTGCTGGCTGATATACTCTCAATACACTCTCTCAATTTGTTAATTCCTTTTACAGACAATGTCTAAAAGATAAAAGACCACTGCGAGAAAGACTACCAAGGGTAGTACATCTAGAGGGACATCGTCTAGAGGACCTTCACACCCCTTCTTAGATTTCACTGAAGAGGCTTACATCCAAGCCTATGATAGACACAAGGATAAGCCAATTGTAGAAGGGAGATTCTTAGACTGGGGAGTGCTGAGGGAGTTTGGCCTAGAGGAAGAGATACGTGAGCTTATAGTGTGGGAGCTTAGGAGACCTTCTTTAAGATTAGAGAGCCCACCTACAAGGGGCTCACCTTGGAGTTTTTGAGCACATTCTATTTAGAGAGGTATTTTGGGATGGTGGACTCACCTGATACAGTTTAGTTCAGGCTTGGAGGCGTTGCTTACTCTATGAGTGTGACCCAGCTGTCTGTTCGCCTGGGCCTTTATTCAGTAGAGTTTGTGACTACTCCGGAGTACCAGGATATGCTGGTCAGACTGCCCCACGGGACCCAGGAGTGGTGGGTGTGGACCAACATAGCCACTGGACACACATATGATCCCACCAAGAGTAAGGCGTCTAGCCTTAGGAAGGTTTCCTGGAGAGTCCTTCACTCCATTTTCAGTCATACTCTGAGTGGACGAGGGCACAATCATGGAGTTGTGAGCACCTCTGATATTCTATTCCTCTACAGCATGATTGAGAAGGTGCCTATCCACATTGGAGGAGCATTTGCCCATTTTTTCTCAGCCCAAGCCACGGATAGGAGAGTTGCTAGTATAGCTGCGGGCCTATACATCACTCAACTAGCCAGACGGTTAGGAGTCTTCGATCGGCCTTATGGTTCTTTGACCATAGTATCACATATGGCACCTCTTTGAAGGGGCATTCTTATAGCCATAGGGATCCAGCCGGTAGTGCAGCAGCAGCAGCAGCCCCAGGAGGAACAGCAGCAGCATATTCCAGGCGATAACACAGCTCCTGATGTTAGTCTTTCTTCTTCCACCAGGAGCAAAGTTCCACATGAGGCATATTTCAGAGACATCCTCTCTGGCCAGCAATAGATCTTGGAGGAGCTCCGTCTGATATCCGAGCATCAAACGCGGATCGAGGGACTCTATGATGACTTGGACAGGCGCTCCAGGAACATAGAGGGCATGGTGGAGCCCCTGTTCCACCTATTCCACCCTTCCTCCCTTGCTGACTCGGATCCCCCTACCTAGTAGTTTAGATTGATTACTGCACTTTTTATTTAGCTATTCTGTTTTTCTTTTTACTTATTCTTCATATATATCCCCATTTATCTGGTCTATACATATATTGACTATGCACTTTGTTTTACTCTTTATTATATTACTTTCTTCTCTTTTATTTTCTTGCACTCTTGATGTTAATATCTATAATAACTAACAGCATTTCTTTTCTAGTATTGTATTTTATTTCTTTTAGATTACCGGTTCTCTCTCTCTCTCCTACCTCATCTTTCCTTCTGGATCTCCCTGCGATATATTGGACAGCCATAATCCACATGTCAGGGAAGTTTCAGTTCCCCAACTGTTTTCTGTCTCTTTTCCCATTTACTATTTTGTACATTGAGGACAATGTCCACTTTTAAGTGTGGGGGAGCAGTGTTTTGCAATGCTTTGCACTTGAACTTGCTTGAATGATTTAGAGTACTGAAATTTGCTCAAATTTCAATGATATATAAAAAAAATGAAATGATGAAAATAAATAATAATAATAATAATAAAAATGTAAGGCAATTCATTGAATAAAGTGATTGATCCATGCCTTGCTTCTTTAATGAATATTTGGCAACTTGATAAGGAAAATCTAAAGCTTGAAGCTAAGAGTGATGAGCATAATTGACCCTTGTGAGATTTAAGCCTTTTGAGCTATTTTCTCATTAGAAATTAAAGCTCATTTTTCTTCTTGAAGGATTATGTCATCATTATTGTCTTTGTGCTCTAGAACTTGCATTTTCTCTTTTTGAGGCTACATTTTATGTACTTTGCATGTCAAAAATGATGAGGCCATGTTTCTTTACCCTTTTTATTTGTTTGGCTCATTTGAATTCTTTTCTTTAATTTTCCCTAAAACTTTTTCCCTAGTTAGCCACTTTGAGCCTTGGACCCTCATTTCTAGCCTAGCCATACCATGTTCATCTAAAGCCATTACCTAAGTGAACTTGAACCTTAGAGTTTGAGGGGACTTAGACACATTTTATAAGATTGGCTATTTTTGAGGTCCTTACTTAGTGTTGCTAGTTGGATAAGTTGATTTGTAGTTTTGGTTGTTAAAAAAAATATATAAATCAAAATCAAACAAACAAATAAAATAAAAAAAAAGAGAGAAGAGAAGAAGAAAACAAAACACCATAAAAAAAATGGTGTCAATTAAATAATCTGGGAAGAAGAAAAGGAAGAAAAGCTTGTTATGAATGAATAAAATAAAAAAAAATATTGTGTTTGCTGATTTATTTGTATAAAAAAAATGATGATGAATGAAATAATGAAAATCAAAAGGAGAAGAATGGAGGTTGAAGCAAGGGTGGAAGCAAGCTATCAAGCTGAGTAATGGAACTTGACAATGGTTAAATTCATGACCATTGTGTCTTCTTCCTTCAAACTCAGGGTTCTATCACTTTTCACCCCTTAATGTTCCTTCCCCCTATCCTCACCCTTTTTCCTTAACAAAGTCCTCTGATTTGCATGCATTTTACATTATAGTAGTGGAGATTAGAGTTTGTGCAAGCATATGGTAGCATTAAGTCATGAGTTGATTGACTTGAGAGTATATACAAGCCTTGTTTTGAGAGTGAGAGTAAACACTTTACCTGTGAGGCTATTCTCTTTTACTTCTATGCTGAGAATTGACTTGTTTAGTTGCTTTATTTTCATTTAATTGCTTGGCATGACTTGATCCTAATCTTTGATTTGTTGAATGATTGCCTGATTATATAAAAAAAAAGAAGAAGAAAAAGAAAAGAAGAAGAAAGAAAAGAAGACGAAGAAGTGAATAAAATTGGAGTAGATTTTCTTGTTCTCTTACTTCCTTGCTCGAGGATGAGCAAGATTCAAGTGTGGGGGAATTGATAAGTGCACAAATACATCTAAATTCTATGAGTTTCATCTACTTATTTACTTAGTATTTTGTGCAAATTGATTGAAAAGGACACTTAGATGCTCTATATTTTGTTTTTAGGTCATGAAATGACACATATGAGCATTAGAATAGAATCCAGAGGCAAAACCATTCAAATCATAAAGCATTGAAGCAAGATTGTTCACTCAGCAAAGAACACGGGGTATGGGAACCCTGTGTTCATGTCCGTGTTTCTTTCTGGACTGCTTCGAGGCTTCCCTGAGCTACTCAGAGAAGAACACGGGTGTGAACATGGGCCGTGTACCACCCTGTGTATCTTACTGCCATTCGCTTCTGAAGTAAACAAGGGGAGTGTCACACCCCGTGTAACATGCTGATCAGTCTTCGTTAAAGAACACGGGGTAAAACATGGGCCGTGTACTACCCCGTGTACATTACTGCTTGGCACTTCGCTGAAGAACATAGGGCGTGTCGCACAACATGTTTCGTGCTACTCAACTTTCGCTGAGAAACACGGGGTACAACACGGGTCGTGTTGACCCCCGTGTACATCACCAATATAAGTTTTGCGCGAAATTTTGAAAGGGGGACGAAGGGGGAAGAGGAGAAAACTGAGAATTAACAAGGAGAGTTGCTGGGAGAAGCCCTAAGAGAGACCCAAACTCACCAAAGGCGCCTTCTAACGCGGATTCAAGCAAGGAATTGAAGAATCAAGCAAGAAATTTGTAGATCTTCATGGATTGTTTGACTTCCCTCTCTGTTTTCTTGTTTTCTTCTGATCTTGTAATGTTCTCACACTAAACCTTTGTGCTTAGCTTAGGTGAACTTGTTCATGGAGTTATGGAACTGAATCTTATATAATCTAGCTTGATTTACTGTTGAATTATGATTTGATTATGCTGTTTTGTCTGGAACAAGCCAATATATCCGGAATATTGGATTTGTGTTATGGATTAGTTGATTCTAGGTTGAAATGACCAATTAATTAATCGAATCTTGCATGATCATTGAGAATATCAATTAGACTTAGGAATTAAGCTGATTGAATTCTTTTGTACAGGATGAAATGTCCAAAAATGGATTCTAAGCGAAGTTAATGCAACCTAGATTAGTGGTTACTAGAGTAATTCTGGACACTTAATCTCTCGGTTAGTAGCTAGCAGCCTTGCAATGAGATATAACTTAATTTTGGTAATCCAGCAATCCTAATTAACAGTAAACCAAGTTAGAGAATTATATTCAATCCATAATGAAATGTACAAGGGATCCTTAAGCTAAGTATGCATTTATTCCATTGAATCAAACCTTATTTTGATAGCTAAGCTCTGTTTTACAACTTATTCTTGATTCACACTCTCAATTGATCCGCCTAGATAATTTTACTTGAGATTCAGTTAGTACTCAACCTACAATCCCTGTGGAGAACGATAATCTTTTATACTATAACTTGATTTAACCCGTGCACTTGCAGGACAGCGGTCAAACTCAAGCTTATATGAATATGAAATACCTGCTAAATAATAGATCAAAAGGAGTCATTTCGGAACTTTTCACTATAGTAACTGACTTAATATAATGACTATTTCAGTATGATAAGCAAATCTCATAATTGCGTCATACAAGTCTATGATATTGAGGGGGATAACAAACGGGAATCAAGCTGAGATCATTCTTTCTTCCCACTGCACCACCAAAGGACTCAGTCATGTCCAATTCTTCATGCTTCATTCCGTTTGGAAGCTTCCATTCAAAATGATAAAGCAAGCTGGCCATTGGCAGCTCAACATTGGGTAATGCAAATGTGGTTCCTGGACATATTCTCCTCCCCACACCAAATGGAATGTATTCAAAATTTGTACCTTTGAAATCAATGGGATTGTCAAGGAATCTCTCTGGAGTCTGGTTTAAATTTCTCTGGTTCAGGCCAGTATTTTGGATCTCTTCTAACTGACCAGAAATTCACAATGAGCCTGGACGTGGCAGGTATTTCATATCCATTAATAACACAGCTCTCAGTGCTTTCTCTTGGAAGCAACAATGGCGCCGGTGGGTGCAGTCTCAAGGTTTCTCTGATCACCGACTTTAGGTAATTCAATTGGTGAAGCTTTGATTCATCCACGAATCCTTCTTCTTTGTATACCTCTCTTACCTCAGCTTGAGCCTCTTTCATTACCTTTGGATTTCTTATCAGTAATGACATTACCCATATCATAGTTGTTGATGCTGTTTCTGTTCCAGCAGCAAAAACATTCTGACCAAAATTCAATGGTCGGTTAATATATAATAGGAATTCTCATAATGGAAAACGATGACTCATCGATGAGCTATTTAATATTACGAGTCAGCTGAAGCATTATCCACAAGATCAACCAAAAAAGGACATGATATCGTATTTTGATTTATTTATCAAATAAACTACGCACAGTTATGCAAGGTATGAAAGTTTCAACCAACAAGGTGAAAATTTTCAGTATCATAGAAAGTCTGCTTGATGTCGGCACTTACCACTAGGACATGATATTTTATTGGGGTTTTTCCCTCTTCAATGTCCTCGGTTCGAACCTAGGTCTTTGTATTTATGTGTTAAGTAATTTATTATCCTTACTATTATCCAAAGAAAAAAGATCCACCAGATGAAAAGAATAACATACAATTAATCGATGTGTAATATTGTGGTTTATCAAGTGAGCATGGATACTTCAACAAAGTTTTCACCAAACCACAATGTTAGCCCAACTTTCTATGTAATGCATTTTCACAACGATAAATGAATGTTACAAGAATGAAGTATGTCTTGTGTTAAAGTATTATATGTGAGTGCATGTTATTTTATAATTAATACATTAAAAATTCCATTTAAATATTGAGCTAAGGAGATAATTAAATTAAGATTGGATTGGTTCAACCAATTAAATCTAATGATAGATTGAACTAGTTGATGTATTTTTATATTTATAAATATATATATGATGAGAAGTTTAACATATCATAATTTTTATCAATATTTTTATGACATTAAGAATATAATATTTGTCTAAATTTTAAATCTTTATATTATGACTATGCTAAAACAAATATAATTTCATTATTAATATCTAAAATAGCACAATATAATTTAAATAAAATTAAAAAATATTTTAAAATATGTGAGATCAATTAAAATATTATAATTTAAGATTACATTTAATAAAAACTTAATTAACATAATTTATAAGAAAACTATTGAATTATATGATATATATTCTTTGTACTTTCGTATAACAAGGTTTGTTTTTGGACAAGGGATTGGGCTACGTTGGTGAGCATGAGGCAGTATTGTACTTTACATAACAACACTCACTGAATATATTTAATAGCAATTATAATATAAAGAAGGGTTTTGCACTAATAGTGACTAAGTCGATTGTGCTTGCAGGGTGCAGTGTTCAACTCTTGGGCATAGTAAATTTCTTTTTATTTTAGCAGTGCATAGGAGGCTCGCTTGAACTGGTGTCAATATGGTTGAACCGCCCCAATGAATTTCAACTAATATCCGAATTGGATCAATGGATCAGCTAAACAGACAGATCCAAACTAAATTTAAGATTAATGGTTATAGTTAATAAATATATGGCTATAATACTAGTTATTATAATAACTTATTATATTTTTCATATACGAATGATGTATTTCAAAATTCTTAAAAATTAAATTGAAGTAACTATATATCTTGGAATCAATAATATATATAATATATAGGCAATCCAGAGAAAGAAAAGTTAACAAAGAGATGCTTCAAGTATTGAATAATTGAAAGATGAAGTTTTGAAAATTTGGAGGTTTCAACAAAGCCTAAAGAATTCAATGGTTGTACCTTTTCTTCTTAGACTTAAACTTCCTTGTTAAATAAAATCTTTTTGAATAAAAAGGTCAACCAAATTTTCAAAATCCTAACCAAATCAATATTTTTTTTTGAAAGAGATAATCCACAATTATGTTTCACAAGATAACTTTGTTGACTTACTCCCTCTTTAAATGATTAAGTTTCAATGATATTAAGTGTTATTTTGAAAATTACCTTTTATGTAAAAGATTTTATTAAAAAGATTGGGAATTTAACTTGTTGAGTTTCAAAGAATTGGCTTGTAAATTGTATGAAGTTTATTGAAGATTTTTGAAGATATTGAAGACTTAGATTAGGATTCTAGGACAAATATTTATGTGATTAATCCTAATTTTTAATCACTCAAATTATTTTAAAACATAGGTGTTTTGTGCCCAAAGCATGTTAAAAACTCTATACTTATAAAAGATAGCCTTTGTTTCGTTATATTCAAATTTTATTTTCAAAAAATGGTTTTAGCTAGCAGTATTCAAATATAGCAATCAAATACTTTGATTATAATTTAATATTTTAGTCCAGAGACAAATCTATGGACCAATATTCAAGTACCATACTTGAATAGTATAGTTCAAAAGCAAGCCTTCTGAACCATAATCAAGTATTGTATTAGATTATGCATTGCTAAAGGCTAGTTCTAAATCACTTAATTGATTATAGTAATCAAATGCCCCTTGAAAATTTAGTTTCTCAAACTATATAGTTAAATATCATATTTGATTTTTAGCTTGCAATTTTTGGACTTTGCTAGTTGTAAATTACTAATGTTTTGTTTTAAAACTCAATCATATATAAACCATTTTCTCACTATGTTTCTTAAATCTAGAGACATAGAAACCATATTTTATCAAAGGTTATTTCTTGCATTCAACTTTGCAATCTTACCCCAATGATTTCATCCATTTTTATTTGAGACTAAATCATTCTAGCCATTTCACTGTGTATTTGTGCAAAGGGTACACTAAAAAGCTTACTCTTTTTACTCAAAAAATTTTATTCTTTATATTGAGTGAGGAATCCCAATAGTCACTATAGTGTGTAAGATCTTTGGAGAGAGTGTCTTGTGTGTGGATAGCCCAAGGAAGGGATTGTATCGATCTAAAATAGTTGTAAGGCTTCTTAAAAGCCATCAATCTCAAAAGAGATTTCAATTCTAGAGAGTGGACTTTCATAAGAAGCACAATTCTTTCTTGCTAGAATGACTATATGTGTGTTTGTATCTCTCTCCTTAACTCTTTTTTAAATTTTAGCAAATCTATCATTGTTTGCATGCTTAGATTGTGCTATTTATATATTGAGACATGGGATAAATATTTTGGCTGATTAATCTTGCTAGAGCTTCATATACTTTGATTCCAAGTGTTATTTTACATTGTTATGTTTTAAAAATCCAAAACCTTCATTTTTCAATAAGAAAAATTTTACAAAAAAAAAAATTTTCAATTCACCCCCTTGATATATCCATCTCTTCACAAACTTATGTTGCATTTTAAAAATAAATGAAAGGAGAGTTTTGGTTTTTTCAATTTGGCTTTTGGCCACTCTTTTAATTATATCTCATAAAAAACTTATGCATTAATAGTAAAATATATATAGTTTGAAAACTTGCAAAAAAAATTTTCCACAAATTGATCACTTGCTTAAAATAAATGAGATATGAAAGAGTTAACTTCTTCAACTTGAATATGAAACCAAATTTTTGTTTAATAAATTATTTTTATCATTTTCTCATTGTTTTTACAACATGTAGAAAAAACTTATGATATAAATATGGAACTAATACTATTTAAAAGTTAATTTAAATGCACTTTTAACAATAGATCATGTGCTCATAATGAATCAAAGTAAAAAGGTTAAATCTTGCCCCTTGATCTAGCTAAAGGTATAATTCTTGCTTAAAGGACCAATTCCTTTGGTTTGGAGTGCTTCTAATGGCTAATTCTAAAAGTGTCTCAAATAGCTATAAAAGCTTCATATACTTCTTATATAAGCTAAAAATTAATCATAAACTACAATGTATAGAAAGCTCAAACTTTATGATTTAGCATCAAATTACTTTTCAATAAAATACTTATTATGAAATTCTTCTATTCTAGGTATTTACTTCTTTCATCTACTTTTTTTGAGAGATTATTTGAGCTATTCTTCGTCTTATATCAATATGTAATTGTAAAGATTAGGGCATCCCTTTGAAAAACACTTTCAAGGTGAGGTATCTATTGCATATTCTTTGAGAATTGAATATGAGATGCCCTTCGTAAAGAATGATATCCTTAAGGAAGAGTAAGGATTTGCAAAGGTTTCTTTATGTATTTAATTCAAATTTAAAGGTGTAGTGAAATTCTCACTCGAAGCTTGAAAAAGTTGCAAGAGTGGATGAAATCCTTACATGATTTCCAAGATCAAATCACCTAAATCCTTGTGTATGTTGCCCTATACTACCCATTTTCCTTACTTCACAAGGAATAATATACCACTAAAGTTTGAAAACTATTGTAAAAGAAGGAAATATTCTTAAAAAAATAGCAAACACTACTACAAAAGTACACATAGACATTGGTACAAGGATAAATATCAGTTAAAGTTAACATTGACATATATTTTGATGGGATAACATTTTTAAAATTATTTGAAATATTAAGACAATAGGACATCAACAAGATTGATGTCTATTTGGACATGTTATCATATGTGAAATTATTGAGAAACTTATCACAATGGTTAAAAATATATTATTGATCTGTATTTGGATGCATTGATATTTTTAAAATTATTAGGTAACTTAAGACATCGATGACATCAATTTTTCACTAAACCAATGTATAAAGTAATATAAATTCTTACTTTGATAAAATTCAACAAACTTATTAAGTTGGATACATTTAGGAACTGACATGGAAAGTGATGTTAGTGGTGATATTTTTATGAATATGCACCTAACTTTATAAGCCTATTCTATATAAAACCAATGTCATTTAGGTAAGATATCAGTTGTTTATTAGAAAATTGATATCTAAAATTTTTTTCCTACATAACTTTCATTTTATCCTTTGTTTTGCTCTTGCTTTACTTTTTGAAACCTATATTTTTCAGTGATAGCCTTTCTTTTCATCATTTCTCTAGTGAATCCCAAAACTTTGCTATTTTCTTAGTTGCATTCATAGTGAACTTTAGGTTTGTTCTTGTCATCATAACCATTCCTAAGCATGTTGTCCTGCCTTATTTTCAATATTTTTTTAATATTAATAAATTATTTGATCTTGTTTGGTTACAATATATATGTATAGTGACATTTTGGTAAGTTTAGGCTTATATTATCTATTAGATTTAATGATGGTTTTAGGGTTTAGTCACTCTTAGGCTATATAATTTTGGTGATGCTCTGTTTGGTGGTCATATTGTTTCCATTTTAAATTGTTGCCTATAACATTGTGTGATTTTGTAATGATCAAAATGTTTAAAGTTATTATATCATGGAATAAATCTTGTTTAGGGTTGTTATATCATGGAATGAATCCTATTTGTACATTGGTTATGTAAATTAGCAAAAGAATTTTTAAAGTAAGAGGATTGATGTGGTTTAAGTTCAATTGCTTACAATGCAAATTATATGTTTTCCATTCCCATCATGTAGCATTTGTTATAAGTATAATTTGTATAATTACTATTTTATCTATATATCATTATAAATGATTGATATGATTTTTTTGGAAATCCAAAATATAGATCCTTTTAGAGAGGTGACTACTCCTATCCAAAGGACCAAAAAGGATCCCACAATATTAAGGTTTATTGCCATAGCATGGATTAGGTGTCAAAAGTTAGATGTTGAATTTAATGCCAAAAGGTAGCCAAGTGGAAGAAATAAAATAGTATATAACAATTATATTAGATTGACAGCACAATTCAAAATATCAATAGGTAATATAAATTAAATGTGTATACTGCAACATTGAAGGATTACCTTTGGGATGAGGCATTGGTATGTATACTTGATTTGGATAACTTTGCATTATAGATATGTTAAACTACATTTGTAAAGTAATTACATATAACTTTTTATATGTTCTTTTTTTTATAGAGTGCCTTCAATCTTCTTAACACCTAAAAATATATGCAGAAAAGTACCATCACACATGGTGGACAATGGAAGAACTTTAAGACCAAGTTAAGGTAGGATTACATCAATCTTGAGACTGATTAAAGGAAATCCATTTAAAAAATTCAATTTCATTAACTGACAATTATAAGAGAAATTTTTGGAATAAAAGGACATCAAGTGTTTCTAGGTAAAAATTGTACATTTCAATGGCTAGTTCTACTCAATGTTTTTTGTTTATATTATTTATACATATGATTTAATTTATCTCTTTGTCAATTGAAATTAAGTGCAATGAACTGAGAGATAAAGGTAGAACATATATCCACACAAGCTCTCCCGAGGAGGCTATCAAAGGTTGGGGTAGAAGTTAGTAGAAAAGAGACTTGCTTTAGTAAAAAATGATGGCACTGATAAGCCACATTCCATTTCTCATGTCAAGTTTTAAATGTGAGCTTGAGTTGACAAAATAGGGCAATACTAACCTTAAAGAGTTAGGTCATTACAAAGAGGATTGTAAGTATTTAGAATTAATTCAAAACATATTATTTGCTTTTAAAGCTTCTATTTTAAGCAAAAGAATCTAGTTATCTATTATTTATTTAATGCTATAGGATAGTCTTAGTAACAAGCATCCTGGGGTGACTTTCAATTAGTTAGAAGGAAAGACATCCTCGCTATAACATGGAATTTAAGAAGCATCTTAGTTGTGTTTGGGGTGATGGACATGGTGTTAGCCTTAGGAACTACTTCAATGTATTAAAGTATCATCTAGTGGGACTTTCATGCTTTAAGTTAGAAGATCTCAAAATGAGCATCACCCATAGGTTAGAAGCTCAACTCAATGCAAATAGGACAACAAATGTTAGTGTATATGCCTTAAAATCAATCATATTGATGATTGTAAATATGAATCATGTTATTTTAATGGCAATTCTAATTATCATATTTATACATATATTGTTTACGTAATATATTTAATTATGATAATAACCTTAGAATAATTATATTCTTAAATGTCCCTAGTCATATATCATTGTGGATTTAGTTATTTTAATAAGTTAAGACTAGTATGTGTAGTGACTTAAATGAGATATTAAGTCTACACATGAGTACAAATTAGAGAACTTATATACTGGATTGACCCACCCTAAGAACACTATATGAATCATTGTATGAGTATTAATATGGTCATTTAACCTGAAATTATCAAGGTTCCTTACATGTGAGTTTCATATTTTGATACTACTCTATGTCACTCATAGTTGAGTGAATGCAAGGGTAATTTTTGGATATGTCACATATCATGCGAAGGGATTTCTGTGATCAAGATGGAATTTGTCCCTCCTATATAACAGGAGTGACATCTATGGATCTCTTGATTAAATAAAACTGAGAAAATGCATAACCATGCTTAGATGAATTGATATGGGATATCAATGTTAGTGTATATGCCCTAAAACCAATCATATTGGTGATTGTAATTTTGAATCATGTTATTTTAATGGCAATTCCAATTATTATATTTATATATATTGTCTGCGTAATATATTTAATTATAATAATAACCTTAGAATAATTGTATTCTTAAATGTCCCTAGTCATATATCATTGTGGATCAGGTTGCTTTGATATATTAAGACTAGCATGTGTGAAAACTTATATGGGATATTAAGTTTACACATGAGTACAAGTTAGAGAACTTGTATACTGGACCGACCCATATTAAGAACACTACATGGATCGTTATATGAGTGTCATAAGTGGTTCTTAGTGATCATTATTAATATGGTCCTTTGACTTGAGATCACCAAGGTTCCCTACATGTGAGTTTCATATTTTGATACTATTCTATGTCACTAATGGTTAAGTGAATGCAAGGGTAGATATTGGATATGTCACATATCATGCGGAGGGGTTTGTGTGATCAAGATGGGATTTGTCCCTCCTATATAACAGGAGTAACATCTATGGGCCCCTTGACTAAGTAAAGTTGAGAAAATGCATGGCCATGCTCAGATGAATTGACATGAGATGTCGATTACATTTGTTTCAGTCAGCTTACTTAGGAGTCAAGAAACCTTAAGATTGGGCTATACGGGAATGACACGGTCCATGTCTCATGCTCAATCTAGATGTATAGGACAAAAGGACATAAGTGATGATCACGTGTAAAGGTTTAGTCAAATCACCGACTTTCTCATTACTTGGGTAACAATGATGTGTTGCTAGACACCGATCTTTGTTTATGATCATTAATATGATTAATGGTCATTGCCAACGTAATGAGAGCCTGTAGGGTCACACACTTAGAGCTTAGTGAATTTGGAATTAATGGACCAAATTGTTTGGGCTTAATATTTGGGAATTAATGTTATAATTATAAGGCCCAATAGTAAGCCTATAATTATACATGGAATAAGGCCCAAATAGGTTAGGTTTTTCTATGCACCTATTTAAATAGGCTTATTGGGTAATAATAATTTATTATTCTTCACGCACCCCAAGTAAAAGCATAGAAAAACCCTAGCCACTCTCCTTGACCAAAATCTCTGAAGAGGCGTAGCTAGCACTACGAGGTCTAAAGAGATCAATTCCAACCGGTATATGTAGCGGACATTCATCGGTGATTCACGGGTTCGTGTGGATACCACAGAGGTGCAGCCACATAAACGTTGTACTGGTGATCTGATTTTCTGGTTTCCATTCCGGTTCGTGATTTGGAAGCAGATCAGACTTGGTGTAGCGGTCAGAAGAATTTTGCCGAAAGGTATAAACCCTAATCCCTAATCTATGGCATTCTAATTTCGCATGGATCCTTGGTGGAAATCGTGCAAAAAGTTTTATTCCGCTGTGCATGTATGATGCGCGATTTCCAGCAATCAATTACATTTACTTCAGTTAGCTTACTTAAGAATCAAGAAACCTTTAGATTGGACTATACGGGAATGACACAGTCCATGTCTTATATTCAATCTAAATGTGTAGGATAAAAGAACATAGATGATGATCATATGTAAAGGTTTAGTCGAATCACCGATTTTCTCATTACTTGAGTAACAATGATATGTTATTAGACATTACTTATTGTTTATGATCATAATTATGATTATTAATGTGATTTATGATAATTACCAATATAATCAGAGCCTATAAAGTCGCATACTTAGAACCTAGTGGATTTGAAATTGATGGATCAAATTGTTTGGGCCTAATATTTGAGAATTTCATGTTATAATTATAATGCCTAATAATAAGCCTATAATTATACATGGAACAAAGCCCAATTAGTTAGGATTTTCTATGCACCTACTTAAATAGGCTTGTTGGGTAATAATAGAGATTATTCATGCATCCCAAAGCATAAAAAACTCTAGCAGCCCTCCTTGATCATAACCCTTGAAGAGGCGTAGTTAGCACGAGCCAAAGGAGAAGAATTCCAATCAGTGGTCATGGACATTCACTAGTAATCTACTGGTTCATGCAGATGGTTTAAAGTTTTAGGCTGAAAGGAAGTTGAAAGTGTGATTAACGAACAAGTCTCTAAGTCATCAAAAAGGTATTGATTGAATCCTTATCCTAATCTAACATTTTGCAGGGATCCATTGGCTGGGATCGATTAATTTTTGCTGCGTTTGTTTGGCTTCCAATCCTAATAACAAAGATATAACAAAGGTAGAAATAGCACATGTAGGTGTAGCAATAGCAAAATTATATTTTTTATGGACTAGATTTCCTTCTAATAGATTGCATAGCCAAGTCCTATGGCATTTGCCCAATCAACCTCTACAACCATTACTACATAAAGGAGCTATCCTTTACAATCGCCACCTAGCTTGCCCTTAGGTGTGTTAGAGGCATCAACATTTCCATCCCTTTTCACCACTATTGGAAACATTACAAAGACTATACCTAAGGTAAATGTTACCCTAAATCCTTACACTCTTCCATGTATGTCTATGCATGAGTTAGTTTTCTAATAGCAACAATTTAGAGTGAATAAGGTTGAGATTCATGTACTTTAATGGTAGCAAGACCACCTATGTATAACATTGCAACTAGGTGGGTTTTGAAGACCCATAAGCCCTATCATTGATTACTGCTAGACAATTAATTCAAGTTAGTGATTAACAAGCTCTTGAATCACATGGCTAAAGTGTTGATGCCAAATGATGAAATGATTTGGATAGTAGACACCCATGAGACTTTCATCTCAATGTCAAAAGCCCTTATTCAATTCTAGTGGAGACATTATCATACATCTATTTCCTAAATTACTTTATACAATTGAAGTTGTATTAGTCTTGTTGTTTCATTACGTGGTTAAAGGCATTGTAAGTGGAGCTTGATAACTCCTTGGCCTCAAGCCTAACTCATGATGGAGGTAGATAGTTCTTAAGGTTTAAGGAGCTTAATGTCACTAGAATCTAACTCTAGGTAATAAACATGAATTAATTCAACTATTATTTGAATAAAGCTTAGTTTATGCCTTTCTTTTTGTAGACTACTACTCCTTCATAAGAGCAAGAGTTCATTATAGATTCCTATGTCCAAATCAAATCAATCCTCAAGCCAAATTGAAGATAGAAAAAAGGAAGAATACATTGTATCTATATTACTAGTGAAGCCCCTAAAAGCCTCCTAGTTCGCATTGCAACATGAACGATAAACCTCACCTATATGTTAATTGTGATATCTAATTTTTGTAAATAGATTTTGACATTTCGTTATACCATTATATTTAAGTGGCATTGGATACTTGTTATGGTGTACCCAAAAAAGAAGCTCATCTTTTGGTTGAATCTCTTAGGCAAAGGAGCGTGATTGACTTTAAGGTAGGTCCTAGATGGAGCTTTGTTTGAATGCTATAATAAAGGCTTACAACTAGAAGGGAAAGACAAACAAGTAAAATGGGTGAATATGAAAGCAAGTTTCCTAAGTAAAATTGTAACATATTGCAAATAGAAGCTTGTGCATCAATGGAATAAAATTAACTTGCTATTTTATTGCTAGGCCCTAAACAAGTTAGCAATGTGGAGTGTGACTTTTATGTCATATGATATATGGATGATATAATACGTATTAAAAAAAATCAAGCTCTAGTAATTTCTTAGTTATTTATAGCTCTTTATACTCTTAATTGCTTGAATTGATCTTGAACTAACATTTTAATTTTGTACAAATTGCAATGCTTTAGCAACACTAACCCATTCACTTAAGACAAGCTTGATGAAATGTGAGAGCTTGAGGCAAGTCATTTCTTCAAAGTCACAGTAGCATTGAAATGAATGGTTTTTATCTAAATATGTAGTGGTTGTAACTTATAGTAAATATTATTGAAAGTGCTATATTTACAAATAACATGGTTCTAGTTTTCTCTTTTTCAAGTAATGCCACTATATTTTGATGTGTAAGTGAAAGTTCAAAAACTTTATGTGAAAGTTCTAAAATTATTTCTATTGTTATTAGTCATCAATTGGTTATTTTATATGTAGGTTTAAAAAAATTAGGTCGTAGAGAAAATGTTAGTTATTTACAAAAAAAGAAAAAAAGAAGAATAGCATCATAGATAATAAGACATGGACTTTTTTAGTAAATACCCAATCTGGAATATCAACGTTACCTCTTGATGATTTTTGTAGGATGATATTATTGTCATATAGACATTGGTTTTTCTAGTTAATAATTGACATCTAAAGGAAAATGGCATCATTTTGACAACATTTATCTCCTATAACAAGTTAAAAATAAACAAGCTAGTAAAGCATTGGTGTTAATTGTAAATTTCATTTCAAAACTCTTCCAATCCTAAAACTAATTCTATTTAACTAGATATGTTCACCTTCCATCCTTGAGATGATTCTCTTTGATTTTATGTTTATACTTATAAATTATTTTGCAAGGCTAAAGTTTTATTAACCCATTGCTAAATATGTGAGATTTTTCACTCCTAGGAAAAAACTAAAAATATAAATATAAGGATTCGTTTGGTTTTTGTATTTGTACTTGCAATTTAGTTTATATTTCATAATCAATCTCATTTTATTGTCCATCATTTTGATACAACTTCTAAAAAGTTGTATAGGTAGGAAATTTAATTTTGTTATCTTCTTTGGCCTTCAATGATATTATCCACTATTTATTATATTTGCAGGTATTGGACTCAAGGATTTTTTTTATGGAGTGCAAGCCTTATGCATTGAGTAATGGGTATCAAGATATATTTAGCAAAACACCCATCTTTAATATTTGTATTTGATATAATCTTTCACTATTTTCAAATTTTAGTTATTCAATTATTTTTTAAAATTATTGAAATTAGGGTTTTGTGATGTCTTAGGAAATGTTGGTCTCTATTTCGATTAGAGTGTTTTGTAAGGAAGAATAGAGATTTAACAAGGAATAATAGGGAGAGGGGGCAGAACATACCACATTGGATACTTAGCAAAACCAAAGTGGTATTTAAAACATTATATGTTGATTTTTTTTAAAAAAAAAATTAACATGCAATATTATTTTGTATAATGCTCCAAATGTAATGATGTTGGTTGTTTTCAATCTAATAAACAATATTATTATTATTATTATTATTATTATTATTATTATTATTATTATTATTATAGAATTGACATCAAAATTGATTTATAATGATGTTTCGATTAAACATTGATTGAAAATTAATGTATAATCTAGTAACATCCAACATCTATTTACATCTCTATAATAGTAAAAAGTTAAATACCGTCGAATAATACATGTGTATGTCAATTCCAACTCAACATTTCGTAGAGTATCATGCTATGTATGAAGGAATTCAAATAATTAAAAAGATGTCTCAACAATGGAGTGTGTATATAATATATAAATGCCGGCAATCATATATAATATTAAGTGAAAATAAATAGACAGTTACTCACACTGATGACTCCTTTAATGCCGTTGTGAGTTAAGGGAAATTTAAGGTCACCTTGGTGTTGAATCTTCAGAAGAACATCGACAAGATCCTCGTCTCTGCCATTAGTCCTAGCACTTCTTTCTTCATGGTCTCTAATAATATTCTCAAGCACGACATCAAGCTTCTTGTGCGTCCTCTGAACTCTGGATCTGATCCCACTAATCAGTTGAAGCACCGTGATGGAAGGATAGAGATCGACAATTGAGAAACCTCCGGCAAGCTTTACCGCTTCCTCCAAACATGACAGAAAAGCTTCTTGGTCTCTGGACTTCTTCCCGAAAGCTGCTCTTGCTGTTTCATCATTTGTGGGTGATTAAATCCTCTTGCTGAGATTCACAACCGATCCTTCACTTTCACGTAATTTCTTGATAAGTTCTGAAGCCTCCTCTTCCCTTATGGACCTGAAAGATTGAACTCGCTTTGCAGTTAAAAGCCCCAAAGTGCATATTTTCCGAAGCAGCCTCCAATGGCTTCCATATGGAGAGAAAATCAAGTCTGTCCTGTTGTAGGAGAGGAAGGCGGTTGCAAGTAGATGGGGTCTGTTGGAAAAGATTGCATCGTGGGTTTTGAAAATCTCATGGTAAAAACTAGAATGCTATGGAGTTGAGTGCGTGGAAGCAGGAACTGTATAGGAAAGCTTTGTTATTATGGAAGCACACCGTAAAAGAGGAGCGGAGTTAATGATATAAATATTAGGAGAGTAAAACTAAAATTTATTGCTATATTGTTTGGAGGATAGAAATCAGTAGGGAGAGAAATTAAAAATGAAAATTTTGAATTTTTTTTAATTTCTTTCATTTGGATGATGGGTGAAAATGAAAAAAAAAATGGATGAGAACTTCATTCATATGATCATAAAAATATTAATTTTTCTATGCATGAACAGATATTGAATGAGAAAAAGATAATAAAAAGTATAAAAAAATTAATTTCTCATTCTCACCCTTGTGGTGGATTAGGAATTCAATTTGCAATAAGGATATTAGTATCATTTTAGCGCATTGATTATTTTCTCCTCGCCTTTTTACTCAGTTAAGTATAATAAAAGAAATGAAAAAACTACAAGTTCTTCCGATGATGAGATTCAAAATTGGATATCAAATCTTGAATATTTATTGGATTAAATTTTATAAATTTATTATATCATTTTATATTTAATAATAACTCTTAATTTGTCTTTAGGATCTAATTTCAAATTTTACTTTCAATATATATATAGAATTATTAAAAAAATGTCTTTACTCTTATTTTTTCCCATGTTTCTATGCACCCAACCAAAATCCAAGTACTTATATAAAAGTTTTTAGATTTCTTGAATCAAATATAAATTTTAAAGTTAAAAATTTTAAATTTTAAATTTTAATTTATGTCAGTGAATCACACAATAATAAATAATAGAATTATTAATTATTCTTCAATTATTAAATCAAAGTAAAAACAGATATGACCAGGATCGCATGAGAATTTCTTAACACCCCAATAATATACATTTTTTACTTGCTATACTAACAAACAAAAGAAAACGAAAACCCACCAACTCATACAACCCGCCATCCTGGCGCTAACAAGCCTTGTCCTAAAAAGGGTTGTCCAAAGTTTTCTCCCTATTAAAATCGCTGGCTCTATTCAATAGGAGCATCAACCGTGTTATTTTGATCATTTAAGGAGATTTAGATTTATGCTACCTCCGTCTCTTTTTAAATATTATTTAAAAAATTATTTTATTTATTTATCATTTTTAAAAAATAAGACTGTATTTATTATTTTTTAAATATTACTCCCGTACTTAAAATAAATATTCAATAATTTTATTTATTAATTGATTATTAATACATTATAACTCATCTCTCCTAAAATTATTATTATTTATTGTGTTCTTTAATCTTTACATATTAACTTTAAATAATACTTAAAAAGGGAAAAATTTTCTATTTATCTCTATCTATATGTCTATATCTAAAAAAGAATCTTGTATCCAAATATTAGACTTCATTTCATGCAATAAATAAATTATTAACATAGTTAATAAATTACAAGCTAACTTTTAGAGATATTTTATGCACTAACCTATTAAAGAATAAATTTTAATTTGATAAACTACTTTGAGTGACTTATAACTTATAATATACTATATCTTCAAATTTTTTTCAAAGCTATTCTTCTTTGTTTTATTAATTTATAATCAATACCTTTCATAACATAAATCTAAATATTATTTTTTATAAAATATAATCAATTTAATTTTAACATAATTATATGTTGATTTTAAACCAATATTTTAAAAATGGAACTAGTCATTGAATAAGAAACAAGAGTAGTTTAAGGTTTAATGGTTCAATCAGGGTCAAATTGGGGTTAAACTGAAATTTTAATATAAAGTGTAAATTATAAGTTTTAATATATACATATATAGTTAAAAATAATTAAGTTATCATAAAGTTAAAAATATGTATATAAAATATGAAAACATTTAAAAAATTTTCACAACTTCATAATTTAAATTATCATAAAAAAGTTAATATTGAATTGAATTTTATGGTTATGTGTCTTTCATTTATATATACAAAGTAAATTTTTACTATTTAAAACTTTAAACTTTGAATGTGTATAATATCAAGTAAAAATAATATTATTTTTATAAATATTTAAATAATAATATTTTTTTCAAAAATTGGTCGAATTGTGAAAATCATGATTGGTTCACATGGTTTGACCAGTTTATCACCGGTTCATCGGTTTTCTAACTAATTTTTAAAAGATCAATTTTAAGGATTAACTGGACTGACCAGGTGACCAGTTCACAATTTTTCTAGTTCAATCGACTGGTCCAGTCTGGTCCAGTCCAATTTTTCATACTATGTTTTAAGTTATAAATATATAAAAATATATATGTAAATAAACATGTAATGTTATAAAATATAATTATGTAGTTATAATTTTATTATAAATTAAGTAATTATAATTCTGTTATAAATAATAAAATAAAAAATAATGTAAATAACTGAATATATAAATTTATAAGATATAATTAATTAAATATTAATATTATATTTTTATTTTTTAATATATTATTTGTATTAATATAATTTAATCTTTAGACAAATATGAATTACTTTAATCACATGTACTTTTGTTAATATATCCTTTTATATCATTTTACAATTTAATTAGTTCAATAATTAATTTTGTAAAATATTTCTTAAATAATCAATTAACTCATTAATTATCAATTATAAATTATTAACTATTAGTTAACTTATTAATTATCAACTAAATTCTTTATTATTTGTGTGAGATGGAACCTTAACCTATCTATCTATCTATCTATTATTTCTTTATAGCGTGTAATCTGCTTACCATGTTTCAGCATAATCACACTTGATTTCCCGCTTTAAATTTCATCCACCTCCGCTTGTTTTTGTCTTATTCGGTTTGTTTTTTAATTGCTTTGTTTCACTTGCTGAATTGTTTATTTATTTCACTGAAATTGATGACTTTCTAATAGTTTTTTGTGCTAATATATTTTCCTTCTTATATAATTCCATTTCTTTCAGATAATGTTTTGCTCTTTTTTACAATTTTTAAATTATTTTAATTCATAGTACTTTTATTATTTGCAACACACACATTAATATTTTTTTAGTATATTAAATATAATATATTTTTTCTTTAAGAAATATTTAAATTTGAAATGCACTAAATATCTAATTTAATTTAATCATTTAACTACATATTATATTTTTAATTCATATTACTTAACAACTTATCAACAATTTTTCTTATTTTTATTGCTTTTATTGCATTTTTCATATAAATTCTTATTATTTATAAATGAAGTACTAATATCAGTAATAAATATAAATATAACATATTTTATTTTTTATAATAAAATACTCTAATAAATTAAGAAGTTAATTTAATTGTAACAGTTAAATATATTTTTTATTTTTAATTCATATTACTTAACAATTCACACATTATTTTTCTTAATTATATTTAATTTATTGTAAGTTTTTTATATGATTTCCTATTGTTTATAGCTAAAATGGTAATATCAATAACAAATATAAATATAACACAAAAATTTTTTCTTACATATATAAAAGTATTTAAAATAAATTAAAATTAAAATTTATTTAAGTAATTAAATTATTTAACTGCATATTTTATTTTATTTTATTAAATAATAATAGGAATGAGTAAAAAAAAGGAATAGTATATGATTTATAAAATAATATAAGAGTTAAAAATATAATATAAAGTTAAACAATTTAATTAAATGAGACCAATAATCTATTTATATTAATTTTTTAAAAATAAAATATGTAGCTGTTATCATGAATAATTGCTATTAGCATAAATACAATAGTAAATAATAATTGTCACTTATTAAATAATAACAAAAATGAGCTCAACAAATAATACATGATTTATAAAATAATATAAGATTAAAAATATAATATGTAGTTAAGTAATTTAATCAATAACTTGTTTATAGTATTTTATAACAAAATAAAATATCTAATTAGTAATGTAAGTAATAATTATTATTTTATTAAATAATAATAAAAATGAACATGGAAAAGAATAGAGCTAGTATGTGACCTATAAAATAATATAAGAGTTAAAAATTTAATATGTAATCAAATAATTTTATTAAATAATTTTAATAACTTATTTATAATATTTAATAATAAAATAAAATACATAATTTTTAACATAAATGATAACTAGTGAGAAAAATGCAACAATAAATAATAACTAATATTTTACTAAATAATAATAAGAATGAATACGAAAAAGAAGAAAAATAGCATGTGAATTATAAAATAATATTAAGGTTAAAAATATAATATCTAATTAAATAATTAAATTCAATTAATAATATATTTATCATGCTTTATAATAAAATAAAATACATAATTATTAGTGTAAATACTAAAAGAAATAATAACTAATACTTTATTAAATAATAATATAAATGGCATGGAAAAGAATAGTGCAAAACTATAAGGGTTAATTGTAATATGTAGTTAAGCAATTCAACTAAATTAAATTAATAATTTATTTATAATATTTTATAATAAAATAAAATACATTATTATTGTAAATAATAACTATTATCATAAATACAGTAATAACTAATGACTATTATTTTATTAAATAATAAAAATGAGCAAAAAATGAAGAATTCTTTGTGATTAATTTGTAAGATAATGCAAAGGTTAATATATATATATATATATAATTAAATAATTCAACTTAAACTTATAGAGCAAGGGTTTGAAGTTTGATTTCATGATAATAATTAGAATGCTATGGAATTGAGAGCATGGAAACAAAAACTGTGCAGGAAAGCTTTGTTATTATGGAAACACACTTTAAAAGAGGAGCGAGTTAATGGTAAAAATACTAGGAGACTCAAGCTAAATTTATTGACTTATTTTTCGAATGGGTAGAAACGGAAGAAATTGAGGAAGAAAATTGTGAAAAGAAATTTTAATTTTAATACCTCTCGTTTTGGATGAAGAGTGGAAATGGACAAAAAATTGGATGAGAACTTTCTCGATGGGATCAACATAAATTTTAATTTCTTTTGAAAGAGACAAGGGTAATAAAAAAGTCAATTCTTTTATATATTGAATAAAATTCAATGCATAAATAAATTAATTTTATTAATAAATTATAAAATATTATACTAAATATTTTTTATTAAAAATATAAAATTTAATATGAATCATTAGGGTCATATATGTTAAATTTTCTATTTGTGAATCTATTAATTCAATAATAAAGTAAGATGTGAAAAAATTTAGCCCAATATTAAAGTGACTAAATAATTTATGCTCAATTGTAATCTAATCGAACTAATGTGATAATAGGTGATTTTCGATGATGGGTCAATCTATTAATGTTATTAATATAAATAAGGATCGCTACTCCTAAATTCTATGATTGATCCTAAATACTCCCCATCAGTATTAGAAAGTCTCTTCAATCAAGTTTTCATCTAAAGTTGATAGAAGCAGTAAATTTTTATTGGAGTTCATGATCAAGAATGATTATGAATAGTTCATAATTTGCAGCAAATCCTAATTTCATATTCACATCACAATAGATTCATCAAGTAACAATAATAAATCTTTTTTATATTTAATATTATTCTTCTTACATGATTCAATTTGGGATATTATTTTATGAAATTTTGATTTTAATAATTGGTATTAAAACCAATGAATTATGTGGATTCAGGAATCAAATTTTATCTTTTGAATAATATTATATTTTGTGATAAATTATTTTGAATAAAAATTGTTATGAATCCTAAAATTATTTCATAGCTTCCAAGTTAATTATTTTTTAGGTTATTGTTTTTATAGAACTCCAATTTAATTAATTAAGATTTCAATTTAATTTTTATTGATAATATTTCTATATATCTATATATATATTTGCATTACCATTTTGTGTGTGTGTATATATATATATACACACACACTTTTGGCATTCTGTTTGGAATTTATACGAAGGATTTTAATGTTTACTGGTTTCAGCGTTCTTTTCCTAAGCATATGACTTTCGATTCATATATAAAACAAAGTTTGTGTTTTAATGTTTATATTATATTGAATGAATTTTATATAAAACTTCTTGAATCTGGTTTGGCGTTTATATATATATATATAGCCTTCCGTGTATATGTATCTGGTTTAGTGTTCTGTATTTATATATGTTTAAAAGGTGATGTTTATTGTACGTGTTTTGGCATTCAATTTTTGTATCCAAATATTTAGCTTTCTGTTGTACGTACAAATGTATAAAATGAATTTATTTATATTCTAACATTCATATAAAGTGAATTATATATATTATATTATACTTCCTGGCTCGGTTCATGGCAGTTAGAACCTATTTTATATAATAATAATAATAATAATAATAATAATAATAATAATACTAATAATAATAATAATAATGAATGCAATTTTGGGCTTCACTCTCCTAACGAGATTTATTGGGCATTTTTCTAGATTTTTTTGGAATTAAAATTATTTTAATTATTTTTTACCTATTTAATTTAGATAGCTAAATAATTTTATTTTGAGCTGAAATTTTCATTTAATATTATTGCACATTTAGCTTCCACATATATTTTTTATGAAATTTTTTAGGCACTGTTTGGTCCATTAATTATTTTCCCTATGTATATATATGTATAGGAAAATAATTTTAGAAAATTGTTTAGGCTTATGTTAGAAATTTTTTGTGTAATTGTAAGTTCACCTATCATGTGCCCAATTACATAAAATTTTGTACATTTTATAAAATTGGTATTTGAACTTAGGAGAATATCATATTAATAATATTTTAATATCCTATCGATATGATATTATTAATGTAATTTGTTGATCATAATACAAGTGTAGGAAACAATATTATGTTTCTAGAATTTTCATCATCCTATTGGTGTTAAAATTTTAGAAATATGATATTTAGTCCTTCTATTATATTATAGGGCCTTAATGCCCCATTAGTATTAGGCTTTATAATATAATACTAAGTTCGATTATATAGTTTACTAAGAAAAATTTTTAGTATGATTAAGGTTAAATATATATTAATATTTTAAAATTTATTTCCTTAGCTCCTTTACCTATGCAATTAAATGTAATCAAGACACTTAATGTGACTAATCATGAGGTAGTCTCTAACCTTGACTTAGTGATAAGGGAAACAGAACCTCAGATTAATGTTAAGTCTACAGCAAATTAAAAAGAATTATCATGAAAAGTTAACCCACTCTAACAGGGTGTGTTTAATGATAACAAAGTACACAATGGATAAAACAATAAGAGAAAGCATTCTCGAAATGACAAATGCAAAAGAGTTCCTAAATTTTGTAGCTGAAAAGTGTAAGAAATTCGATAAGGCTGAGAAAGGATGATATCTTTCATTGCTTAAGAAATCAATGTATAATGGTGTCAACAGGATGAGAGAACACATTTTGAGATTGTTTAACTATTACGACAAGTTGAAAACCATGCAAGTTGATTTGGGAGAAAGTTATTTAACTTGGCATGTACTAGGATCACTTTCACCTTAGTTTGACATTCTAAAAATCTCTTATAATACTCAGAAATCAGAATGGACTATTAATGAATTAATTCCTATTGTTATATAGGCAAAGGAAGGCATGAAGAAAGGAAAGGCTCAGGTAGTTGATTATACATCTCATGGCACACATTTAGATCATGATGGAAAGTCTAATCAGAAAAATAGCAAGGGACACCATGACTATGGAAGGAAGAAGGGTAAGAAAAATAAATCTAATTGACAATAATGCTATAAACCCAATAAGGCCCAATTTAAGGGTAACTGCAAGTTTTGCAAGAAGTATAAACATAAAAAATAGACTATTTTAAATATAAGAAATGGATTGAAAAGAAAAAGAAAGGTACTCATCTAGCTCTAGTCTGCTTTAAGTCAAATATTGTTAATGTACCATCAAACTCTTGGTGGTTAGATACTGGAATGACTATTCATATGACTAATTATTTAGACACTGATAAATCTAGGGAAACCAAATTAAAAAGAGCTAGTTGTGAGACTTGGAAATGGAGATAAAGTTGAACTGGAACACATAAGATCAGTGAAGTTGAAATTAAAGACAAGGTATGAGCTTTTACTTAATAATATAATTTTTGTACCTTCCATGAGAAGGAATTTAAATTTAGTTATTGCTTTGGATTCTATTGGATACTCTTATTATTTTGAAAATGGAAAACTTAAATTATTTTATAAATCTTTTATTATTGGTGCTAGTTTTATATGTGACAATTTATAAAGAGTTGATTTTGATTTTGATTTCGTAAATTCAATAAACTCTATTGTGGACAAGAAAAGGTGTTGAATTGATGAAAAATCATCAATGTTGTGGCATAGATGACTAAGACACATCTCTAAAGATCGAATTTGAAGACTCATAAAAGGAGAAGTACTTCATGATTTAGACTTCTTGGATTTTGGAACATGTGTAGGTTGTATTAAAAGAAAACTTACAAGTAAAGCTAGAAAAGGTAAGAAAAGTAGAAAGGAGAATGTTCTAAAACTGATCCATATTGACATTAGTGGGCCTATCACACTTAATGCTATAGGAGGTTACAAATACTTTATTATATTCATTGATGATTACTCTGAATTTGGTTAGGTGGAGTTGCTCAATGATAACTTAGAAACGCTAGAAGCCTTCAAGTTATTCAAGATAGCAGTTGAACTGAAATTGAGGAAACAAATAAAGTGCATTAATTCTGATAGAGGTAGTGAGTATTATGGTGGGTATGATAAAACAAGAAGAAACCTTAGCATTTTTGCAAGATATCTACAAGATTATGAAATTCAAGCAACTTACATCATGCCTGGTATATCAAAGCAAAATGGAATCGCAAAAAGAAGGAATAGAACTCTTATGGTATGGTGAAATGCATGTTGGCCCATACTTCATTGTCAGAATTCTTATGGGGTGATATATTGAGAACAGTTGTATATATTCTAAATCAGGTTCCTAGTAAGTCAGTACCTAAAACCCCTTATAAACTATTATTTTTATATATTGAGAACAGTTGTATATATTCTAAATCAGGTTCCTAGTAAGTCAGTACCTAAAACCCCTTATAAACTATTATTTTTAAGTTTGGGGTTGTAAAGTTGAAGTAAAGTTATATATTTCATCCATAAGGAAACTTGATTCAGAAACTATTAGTAGATACTTCATTAGGTACTATAATGGCTCAACGAGAAGTAAATTTTATTGTCCAACTCATTCAACTAGAGTAATTGAGTCTGATCGAGTCATCTTCTTTGAGGATGAATTGGATAATAGGAGCCAAATATCACGCATCTTTGATTTCTTTGAAGATAGAAGAATTGTTCTATTAGCACTAACATTAGGAGAGTCATCTTCTATTACTCCACCAATTAATCTAGTACAACTAATGGTAGAGGATGTTAAGCTTGATAGAATAAACAAAGAAGAAATTCTATTAAGAAGATCTCATAGAGTTCATAGATTAGCAATTCCTAATGATTATCTTGTATATCTATAAAAGCATGAATATAATATTAATGATGATATTGATCCTACAAGTTTTTCTTAAGCTATATCTAGTTCAAACTATTTTGATTGAATGAATGCTATAAAAGATAAGTTAGCTTCAATGTATAAGAATCAAGTGTGGGATCTAGTGAAACTTCTTGCAAGTTGTAACCGATCGAATGCAAGTGGATCTTCAAGACTAAGAGGGGTGCTCAAGGTAAAGTTGAGAGGTGTAAGATTGATTGATAGCAAAAGGCTACACCCAAAAGGAAGGTATAGACTACAAAGAAACCTTTTCACCAATTTCAACCAAAGTCTCATTCCATGTTATCATGGCTTTGGTAGGTCATTTTAATTTAAAGATACATTAGATGGATGTAAAAGTAGTCTTCTTGGATGGTGATTTAACAAAAATTGTTTATATGAATTAGTTAGATAGTTTCTAAGAGAAGGGAAAGAAGTAACTTATGTGTTAACTTAAAAAATCTATTTATAGCCTAAAATAAGTTTCTAGATAGTGGTACCTTAAGTTTAATGAGTTGGTGACTTCTCTTAGGTTTAAGAAGAATGCAATTGACTAGTGTATTTATATATTAAAAAATGCAAGTAGTTTTGTTATTCTGGTGTTATACATGGATGATGTTTTCTTTGCAAGTAATGATATGAACTTGCTGACTAAGATAAAACAAATATTATTTAAATATTTTGATATGAAGGATCTTGGAAATGCTTCTTATATTTTGGGAATAGATATTCATTGTGATAGATCCCGAGGTTTACTTAGTTTATCTCAGTAGAATTACATTGAGAAAGTACTGAAGATGTTCAATATGTTAACTTTCTATCAAGTTTTTACACCCATTTTAAAAAAAAAAAAATTCTCCAAGTCTTAGTGTCCTTAGAGTAATGTTGAAATGAAAAGAATGACAAAAGTACCATAACTGTCGATTATTGGTAGCTGATGTATGTTTTGGTATGAATACATCCAGACATTGGTTATACTATTGGTGTATTAAGAAGATACTAGAATAATCTTGGTTAGAGACATTGGACTGTTGTAAAAAGAGTGATAAGGTACCTTCAGGGTACAAAAGATTACATGCTAACCTATAAGAGATTGAGAGATCTCACAATTATAGGCTAGTTGGATTTAGATTTTACTAATTGTCCAAATCATCATAAATTTACATTTGGATACATTTTTATGATGGCAAGAGGAGCTATCATGGAAAAGTGTTAGGTAGTCCTTAACAACAACCTTCATTATGGAAATATAATATGTCACATGTTATAAAGCCACTTGTATTGCTGTATGATTAAGGAATTTTATGATTGGTTTCGAGATTATTGAGAGTATCTCAAAAAGCTTGATCATTTATTGTGATAATGTTGCTACTGTAAACTTCTCTCATAATAAGAAAAGTTATGCTCATACAAAGTATTTTGATATAAAGTGCTAATTTGTATAAAATAAGGTACATGAGCATATTACATGTATTGAACATATTTCCACAAATCATATGCTTGCGAATCCGCTAACCAAAGACTTAGCAGTAAGAGTATATCATGATCATGATCATGTAATTAATATGGGGTTAGTTAAATCTTTTGATATTTTAGGCCAGTGGGAGTACTCTAATGTAAATTATTTTCTCGAGATGTGTATAAATGAAATATTCATGTTTTGCCATATATTGTGTACATTTTTTATTATAGCATATTTATAGAGACATTTAGACCTTCTCAATATTACTGATGAGAATAGTGATTCTTATTTAGTATCTTAGGTGAATGCTTTGACCTAGTGTGTAAATATTTACACATGATTATCACAATTTTGTTATTTAAATTTTATTGAGCACAAACTTGTAATATATATCCCTATCGGATATTGTATATGGTTAACGATGTGTAAGTGTACAATATATATATATATTTCATTGATATCCCTATCGGATATTGTGTTTTATATTACAAGACATTTATGATCTCAATTTAGATTAATGGGTGTAAGATGTCATATTTTTCTTTTACATCTTATTAAAGTGGCCATTATTATTGAATTACATGGTTCAAGTGGGAGATTATTAAATTTTCTATTTTTGAACCTATTAATTCAATAATAAAATAAGATATAAAAGGGTGTAGCCTAATATTAAAGTGACTAAATAGTTTACGCTCAATGGTAATCTAACCCAACTAATATAATAATAGGTGATTTTCGACGATGGGTCAACTTACTAATATTATTAATATAAATAAAGGTTGTTACTGCTAAACCCTATAATTGATTTTGAACACTCCCTATCAGTGTTAAAAAGTCTTCCCAATCAAGTTTTTGTCTAAGGTTGATGGGAGTAGTAAATTCTTATTAGAGTTCGTGATCAAAATTGATTGTGAATAGTTCGTGACTTTTAGCAAATCCTAATTTCATATTCGCATTATAATGGATTCATCATCAAGTAACAATAATAAATCTCTTGCAATTTTAATATTATTTTTCTCATATGATTTAATTAAAGATATTATTTTATGAAAATTTGATTTTAACATATACACAACACAATAGGCACCATTTTTTATTATAATATAATATAATAATAAGTTAAAGATCAAACCTTCAAACGCTTTCCTATCCGAACTCCATTTGCATGCTTTTATATTCTCTATTTACTTCTATATTTTCATTTCTAATATAATTAGATAACTACATATTTGTGATGTTAAAATTTTCAAAAATAATAAAAGTCTATTATTATAAAAACAAGTTTTGAGCTTGTGCTATGCACGACAAGTTTATATTAACCAGCAATATCACTGTATAGAACTGACATATGATGTAAGAAAACTATATGTAACAAAAGTTGGCTAACTATTATGTGTTATGGTCATAAAATTTAATTTAAGACACTGATGTCTTGCTCTATAAGCTGCAAATGTGAGGCACAGATATGCAGAGTCAATTAGTACAAAGTAGGTGATTGAATCAATACATTTGGTTGTCTTAAAAGTGTCTGCTAGTGCAAAATGACAACAATTAAAAGAACAGCAGATCAATTAAGTGTAGCAGAGACCAAAAAAATGTTAAGCTGTCTCAATCTCTTTCTTTTTTTATGAATTTTCGTAATCTAGTGGATGACATTTAAGGGCTAAATAAATCTACAATGATAGTTTCATCATCAACTTCATCATCTCTGGTTCTTCTTTTTAATGGTGTAATATCATCAATTGAAGTGAGATCGCTTATGTTCTCTGAACGTAAGGATAGCACATCTTACATTCATGAAATAATCTATTTTGAATGTTATAGCCAAAAGGGGGAATATATAATCAAGGTAATAATCTTGTAATGTATATTACATTTTCTCCCTCCATTGTCTTAAGTGAAAGAGATTGAATATGCCCAATATCCTCAAACATAACTTGTAGGCTAGCATTCAAAAATCTTCATTACATATTGGTTGATGTCTTATATTCTGGATGTATTGGTATGTGCATGTAGGGTAAAAAAATTAATATTAAGTGAAGAAAGAAATACAAATAAGTTCTTCCATTATGTAGAAAATAGTGGTGTGATGCTACTAAAATGATCAATCTGCTGCTATGATGTAAACTATCCAAAACAAAATGGCAGATATTTTGATTCTAATAAATATGAGGATAGATTTCTGATATGTACTCTCACACAACTTATGAATGAAACAAAAAATAATAGAGAAACATCAGAAGCCCCAGTACCAACAACAAGGAATTAGTCAAGAAAAGTCTACAAGAACAAAAATAATCATGGAATCAAGAATGAAAACTATATATAACTTTATTAAATATACTTCAGTAACTACTATTAAAGAAGAATTGTCAATTTATGAGAAATAAGCTTTAATTTAGTTACAAGCAGGTACTTTGAAGGCCTATCATTACTTATATATGATATTTATTGTTAGAGAGGGAAAATGTGCCAGGGCAATGGGTAGTTTGTCATGAACTTGTCTTGTTTATTGAAAATTTGTTATTATTCTGTTGTTTGAAGGCAATGTTGTAGTTTCAAATATGTATTTCAAATGAATGCAAGGAATACAGAAGAATGTATTTCCACTTTTATATACGAAAGGCCAAGCTGAGTCAGTTTAAGATGATGTTAAATGGAAGGTATTTAACTTTAATGCATAACAAAAGTATCATTGATCAGATAATAACTGCTAGTTACAAAATTTCATAGTTAAATTAGAGTGCACTTATAGGGTGATGCATTCAACCGACCTGGTAGAAGGTAGAGTTGGCCTTAAAATCCCGCACAATTTCATCCTCTCTAGTGAGGTCAAGTATTGTGAAACCATTAGACTCATCATTTGGCCTGGGATTGTTGGTGTTATACCGTGAAATCTCTACTTTAAAGATAAAAGTTTTATCTCTTAATGAATCAAACTCAACAAGGAAGCCATCCTCATCATCCTCCTACATTAGAAATAAAATATAAAGTTTGAGACAGTTATGTTTGTACAAATACCATTACTGAATGGATAAGAAATGGTAGGGAGATAAGAATGTGAGTTGCTCACTTTGATTTGCCGCTCATAGAGAAATTCAACTGATTGCTTAAACAATTTGGTAGCTTCATGTTCAAATAGAACAAATGTTGCCCTCCCTGTGACATCAACTACTTGGATATGAACTTTGTATATATTACGTCAGAAGAGTTAGCAGTCATGGAAGAAAATAAAAATCATATAGTAGTCAACTTTGATGTGAGGTGTTTGTCTTACTTTGGAATTGTTAACTCTGGTATCTTATTGCAAGTTTGACAAATAATCCTATCATCAATGCACCTAACTTTTCTTCCACAAGAGTTGCATCCGTCATAAAACCATTTGAATCTGGTCAGAATAGTCTTCACTGTTGCAGTAGTGGTTGAAGTTGAAATCTAATAGATCACATAGAATCTTTAGCAATTATTGGGATTCAAATTAGTAAACAATGAGAAAATAGATTAAACAACATAGAAACTATAAATCTAATTTTGGCAATGAAGTTAGCAAATGAATAGACTAAATTGCACCTACTTTGCATTTTTTATTTCTTGAATAGCCATCTTAGTCATTGAATTAGCCCAATCCTGACTACTCATTTTAATTGGCTGAGATTGAACCTCCATAAATCTTTACGAATCAGAATCTAATGTTGATTCAAGGCTGAAACATTACTTAAAGGATAAGTTATCATTCACATGATATTGAAACTTGTCGTAGGTGAATTTAAAAGTTAACAAAAGTTAATGCAGAAATGAGCATTTACCACTTTCTGAGTTTGACACACTGTGGAATATCTAGATTGAATATTATCTTTGAAGTAGTCCATGAATTTGTCAGAGACTTTACCCCTAAGTTGAAATAAAAATTAGAATTAATTCCCCTGCGTGACTAAAACATTGCAACAACAACTAAGTTGTATATGAAGCTACAACCTGATGGCTTAGGCACAACCCTAGCTAGATGAAACACCACAATTATAAACGTTTCAGTTAAGTCCTTGATATAGTTCTTAGCATAATCAGCTAAATCACCCCATAATACACAGGTTAAGCTACTCTTGCTGCAATCCATGAGTATGTAAATTAATTTGGTGCAATGTAATACATACATGTTAATAACCAATGAAAAACTTCTTGTACATTCAGAATTTCACTTACTTTTGATCTCTGATATGGATGGTTTTTGTTCTACTACCATTGTCATAAGTCTTTACCTTCTCATGAGAATGCAATTCTCCAATGACATCTACATAGAAATAAACCAGTATTAGGCTTCAAAAGTAAAAACGGTATATAGACAAAGCAATTTAGTGTACTACCAATGAGTATCTTTGCAGGTATAGCTCCTTTGAGAATGTCATCCAATGGTACAAAACTATAACAATGACGTGGTAGGTCAGCTTTCAGTGTCTGGATTGAAGTGTTATTATGAAAATTAATTTTGTATTGATGTGTGGTAGCATGGTAGTCAGTAATGTTTGGCATAACTTGGAAGTTCTGTACTGTATAGTAGTTCCCCTCAGTTAATTTTACTTTGCATTTGTCTGACAATATCTTCCCAAATGCTGTAGCTTAGATTTTGTGTTCCTGCAAGTAGAGATTATTAGTTAGACTTTTTACATTTGATTAGTGTCATTACAATTTATAAGAACATAAGACTTCTTACATTTGCATCTACAAGTAACATCTCGACACTTCGATGATTCTCATTGTTGTTGTAATGTCCTAAATTTTTAATTCTATCATTTGAATCTCTAAATTCTGAGGCTGTAGAAATGAAGAGCACGTTTGAATTAGCTTGGTGGGTGAATCTTAAGTTGAAAGGAATTAAGTGGAAGTGTAATCGAAATTTTGAAGGAAAAAAGATAGTAGGAAAAAAATTAATTTTTCTAAATAGTATAGATGATCAGAGGAGGTTAGAAAACCCTAAAAAGGGAAGTTGTCTAAGTCTGATAGTGTAAGGAATTTTAAACAGACAAAAATCCTATGGACTAAATTGCAAAAGTGCAAAATCGGGTGTGGTTAAAGTGTGAATAACCAATAATTTGGGATCTAATATGAATAACCAAGAATTTAGGGTGTAATATGTAATTTTATTTAGTGTGAGCATTAGACACATGACAAGTGTCATTATTAGAAAAAAATGGCAAGAATAGCCTCACTAATTGGTGAAAAAGGACTAAAATACCCTTAAAATTTTTAAAAATGACCAAAATACCCTTGAAACTTCATGAAAACTCCTTCTTCTTCTCCATTTCACCTTGTAGCCGTAGCACACCTCCATGAAAGCACCAAAAACGTGCAAGAGAGAGAAGGAAGAGAAAGAAAATTTCTTTTAGCTTTTTCACCCAAAAATAGTAAGAATTAGGCTTAGGTGTAGAAGAGAAAGTTGCTCCTCTCATCAAGCTCTATCTATTGGTGTGTTTAGATTGAAGAAATCTCAAGTTTGATCAAGTTTGATGAGCTCTAAGTGAGGATTTTCAAGTTGCACCAAGAGGTAAAATATTCTCCTCTAAAAGCTCTTTAATGTACTCTTTTTAGTTTCTTAAAATTTTGATGTTAGTGTTGTCAAAGGTGGTTGACCATGGAGTTTTGGATGATTTGAACATGTCTAATGGTGTTTTGGATGTTGTTATGTTGATCTATGGCTTTGGTTTGGTGTAAAAACAACAAGAAACCATGATGTACACACTAAGGTTTTAGAGGCATAATGGTGCATGTATGGATTTGGCATGATTTGTTTGGAATTTGGCTAAATTGATGAAATTAGAATGATTCTTATGAATTATGAAGCCTATGGAAGATGAAATTTTGAATTATGAAAGTGTGTGTGAAACTTCCCTTTTGAGAAGCCAAAATCGTGAATATGGAAAAGAAGGAGGGAAGAAGATTTAACCATTTAAATTGTGTTTTTGGAAGACTAGAATAATGTATTACAATGAAATTTAGGAGGCATTGGAATGTACATTAAAATTTGGGTACTTCCTTCATGGCTTAGTGTATGTGAAGGAAGTGAAGAAAGCATGAAGTTTAAGAAAAATGATTATGTTCTAATAAGAACTATGATGTGTATTTATGTAGACTAAGAAGTGACAAGTTGGAAAGGCAAGAGGAATTGTAAAGAAGTTTTTAAGTGAGGGCAAAGGAAATATAACTATTGGAAGCTTTTAAAAAGGTAGCTAGCTTTATCCTTAAGCTCTGTTTTTCATTTATGTGTTTTCTGTATTTTATGCCATTGTATGGAATGTGTATGAAATCGATGTGCATAAAATTGTTGTATATGGTACCTATGGCCCGAGTACCCCGAGAAGACAGTGAGATTACTGTATGTGAGGCCTATAGCCCGAGTTCCCCGAGAAGACAGTGAAATTGCTGTATATGAGGCCTAGGTATAACTATCTGTGATGGCCATCTTGATATCTTTACGAGTCCTTGAATGGGATTGATGATTGCTATGTGTGATGCACATTTCTACAATGGTATGGAATGAGATGATAAATGATTAATTGATTTTGAAATGTATGTTTTATTTGCTTAAGGATCTGGAATGGCTTGATATATTTTTATGGTAATAGCTAGCTACTGGGAAACTTTGTTTCTTATGTTTCTGTATTATTACTAACCATTCCAGGTGATACTTCTAAAGGCCCTCTTGACAAAGGAGAATAATGTTTTGAAGTTGTATTAAAGATGTTATATAGTTTGTGATGTTAGTATATGATGGATATATGTTTTGTAAGTTGAACTTTTTGTATAACTATATGACCCTTGCCTATATTATATGAAATATATGAATTTGATGTATTGTGAGTTGGTTTGGAGTAGAAGGCAATTTAGTGTGCAATATGTGTGAAATTGGAAATGACCAAATGAATAGTAAATGACCAAATAAACAGTGAACTCGTAGGCAGCAGGTTGAGTATGTTTACAGGGACTTTTGGTGGAGTTTCAATACTCAAAAAATTATGAGAAAATTCAGGGATGAACCTTACATACTCAATGAACTCTGTGCCAAAATTCAGCCTAAAATATGTTTATTTACTATGTGAATTTATTACACGTTTTGGTCTCCCCTGTTACCATCATAGTACTGAGCACTAATTGTATCTCGGAGATCAGAAGAAGTAAATGGATGATTTTTGATCTGAAAATTTTATGGTAAGTATATAACATGTTGATCAAGTCCCATACCAAATTTGAGCTTATTCGGAGTTGATTTACCCCCTGAAATAAGGGTTTACTTTTATAGTTGTGAATTCTGGACAGCACTAGGATAGATACACTTTGCTATGAGTTTTGAAAGGCCTAATGATGTCTAAATAGTGTCAATTTTTACAGGATGTAGTTAACATGTGAAAGGTTCATAGGATCCAATTTCATGATTTTTGGAGTTAAGTAGTTTTTCATATTTTTGAAGTTGATCCAGTAATTCTGAAAATGAGTAGAAAATTTCTGAAACTCAGAATCTGTAATATTTTATTTTACAGAATCATAATTTGGTCTCAAAAAGACCTAATTGTGTAACAATTACTTATTTAATGAGGATTAAGGTGTTAATAAGTAAGAGAGTTATAGTTGTTCCTCTCAATAATCCAGAGGTGAAACACCCTTACCTGAATCTTAGATGTTTGAACATCCGGCTGCAATTTAGATATGGGGCTAATTTTTCTTGTCATTTTTTAGAAACTTGCACTCTAATTATTTGCTTATAAGATTCAGTCAATTCTATGATTTCAATAATCAATAGTCAAACATAACCTAAGATTGCTATGTTCTTCCTTGTAAGGATGCTAAGATATAAAAGAATCCATGCATTCTATAGAAATTTGAAGTTCCGGTCACATTCTCACATTACAAAAGGACATGTATAGTATGCATAACCATTAAATAGCACACAAGTGAAATGATTTGATTTTCTAGTTATGGTGCATAACTTTGATAAACACTCATATCATAAACAAGGACTTAGATTTTGGAACACTTCCTTATACATAACATTAAGGGTAGAGGTAGACGATTCATTTCTTTTGTTGTGGATAAGAAATTTAAGGCTAGCCCTACTTTTGACTCATGACACTGCAACATATAGTTGTCCATGCCTGAAAATGTCTTTAGGAAGGTAAATTCTAACACTGGATAATGACTGTCCTTGACTTTTATTAATTGTCATATAGTACGATACCACTAAAAGGAATTGCCCTCTTTGAATGCTAAAGGGAAGATAGACATCCGATGAGGTCATATTCATGCGAAGGATAAAAACTCTCTTCCCTCGGCTGCTACCAGAGATAACATTAGCCGCAATGACATGACTTCCAAGCTGTGTGATGATAAGTCTTGTTCCATTACATAAACCAGCTAATTGATCTATATTCTGGAGAAGCATGACTAGCACTCTAATTTTTAGTACCAACTTATGGTTTAGCAAACCAGAAGCTATAATGTCATTAAGAATTTTCACAGTGTGCATTTGTTCACTTGATAAGCCACTTTGATCAGACTTGCATATTGAATTTGAGCTATAGTATGCAACACTTTCTCCCGAAGTCAAGGATAACATATATGTGTTGACTAAATCAACAATGTCCAACCAGGGTGTGAGAATGGCACGATCTTTCAAGTATTCTGCATCATTATAATGCTGTGAGAAATCTGGGTAAGTGGACTTCATAATTACCTCAATTAGATCTTCAAATTGTGTGATCAAAAGATATTGAGGAATTTGAATGTCAGCTTCTCCATCGTTTAGTTCTTGTAGTTCACCATTGCCTATTCTAAGAATCCATTCAGCAAATTGTCTGAGTTCTTCTTGTTGGTGAATGTCATGATTGGAGTGAAGTCTCATGTTCTTGGTCAAGGTAAGGACTTTGCAATGGTGCCATAGGTAGGAGGAGTTAAGTGATGCATGAACAATGTCTGATCTGCTTCCTTTTGGCACAACAGGGAGGATTTGACAGAAGTCACCACCTAATACAATACACTTCCCTCCAAATGGAAGTTGAGCACTGTTTGGAATATCAAATCGAAGTATATCTCTCAAAGTCTTGTCAAGTACTTCAAAACAAAACTTATGCATCATAGGAGCTTCGTCCCATATAATTAACTTGCATATCCTAATTAAGTCAGCTTTGTCAGTGCCTTGCAAGATGTTACAAGTTGAATCTTCAGAAATGGACAATCGGATTCCAAATCATGAATGGGTAGTTCTTCCACCTAGAAGTAAAATTGATGCAATTCCACTTGATGCCACTATCAAAATAATCTCCCCTTTTAAGTGCAATGTAGATATCAAAGCTGTCCAAAGGTAAGTCTTGCCTATGCCTCCATACCCATACACAAAGAAGACAGATGGCTTGTTTTAAGACAATGAATTCATAACTATGTCAAATATTTGCTTTTGCTCTAAAGTCATAGAACTCAACAATGTTGCAAGTTCTTTAGCTAGTTAGACACGATTGAAATTTAATTGATCTGCTATCAAGCTATTACTTAACTGGCTTGTATAATCCCCTTAGGGTATCAGGATACTAGAGAAATCTTTTAGGCTTGTTCCATTTGCCAATAACATTCTCTCAATAAGTAGAAGCATGTAATTTCTCTTCTGTTCATCATCAAGGGTCAAATATGAAATAAAGTAGTCTCTATTATTAATAACTGTCACATAGAAATTTATCACATTCTATGCATACGACTTTTCTATGTACCTTAAGCGTTAAATTTCAAGGGTTATGTTCATATACGCTCCCTAGTTCAGACTTAGACATTACTAAGTAATAAATGCAACTAAGGACTAAACAATATAAGAAAGCCTCAATATACATTGTGTTTCTCATTAGATAACTTGCTTAAGTTAGGATTTTCATTAAACCTTGCATTAACATAATCACCAAACAACATAAGCGTGGCTTAATGCTGACTCCATGTGGCTATATTGCATAAGTTTTTTTACTATAACAACTTCTACACAACAGACGTCAAGCCTAGCATGAAATTGCCCTAAACCAACAATAATTCAAAGATTTTCAACTTGGTAGTACTGTTGTTTGATTACATATTTAATGAAATAGTAATAGGGTATAGTTGAACGACATGTTCATAAAGTTATATCATTTGTGGCCACCAATTTTGACAAATTATTGAGAAATACAACTCCAATATGTAACATAATTAGTTTTTTCTACTAATGTCTTGCTACATACATGACATGATCAAGATTACCAAGAAATATAAGCAGCAGCTTAGTATGCAATGTGCAGCAATTTGTAATTATTATTGTTGAATAAATAACAAAATATGTGATAACCATAATAGTCCAGTGGATGAAATTAGGGAAACATACCTCTAGAATTCATGGACTTCCTTTGCCTATATAGTATATCCTCAGAAAGGATTGGCCATGTCTCTTGCCATATAAATTCTGGTCTAGACATGCTATTTGATATAAGCATTGTTACAAAGAGAAACCTCAATTCATAGCCATTACCCCATTGACTAACTTCTTTGATTGCATCGATAAATTCTTGGTCTTCATCCAATAGTCCTTTTGCATAACACATATCTCAAAAGTTAGCAAGTTGGATTCTAGCATATTCAAGTATGTCTTGCATCCCCTGTGGACCGCGAACCTTTGTGAGCAACAACCTTAAATAAAAAAGCTCACCATTAGTTGGTGGAACATGTTGGAGTCTTCCAATAGTAAATCCTTGTTTTCTTTCATGTCATTCTCGATTTTCTAGCTTGCAGACAAAATGCTCTGGGAACTCAGCATATGTCAAGTCTCTTACCTTTGGATACCTTTTATTGGCTCTCAACCATCCAAGAAACATTGATTCTTTAATAGATTCTTTTTGCACAACTTCATCTAAAGGGTCACCATCTTGATATGTAACATAATTTTCACTAGGAAGATGAAAAGTTAATCTCTCAACTGGTGGATATTGATACTGGATCTCAAAGCTATATATATGCCAAGTAGCTTCACATGGTGAAATATAACGACAATCATAGTATAATTTGATTTCATCAAGCTTACACCCATTTCCTCCATGTTGACCACAATTGTAAATTATTGCAATAGCCCAATCATTACCTTTATTAATGTACTTGAAAAGATATTTAATCAATGATTCTTTATTACACCACTCCACATTTATGTGTGCTTGAAACATCATTAGGAGTTGTGGACTATATGGAACAACATACTGGTTGTCTAATAAAACTCCATGTCTTTCAATTGTTCTTCTATCTTCCCTTCTACGATGCACTGGAAACCCATCTTCTGTTATAGTAGTTTTGCTCTGGAAGTTCTTTGGGTAGTATTTGGTGCACTTGCCATCCCTCATGCATAGAGAATGTAAATTCGATGGCCCACAAGGGCCATGAATCATAAAGTTTGACATAACACTGTATAGTTTTGGTTCGACTTCTTTATTAGGAATCTCTGCACATATGACTTGGTCGATTTCAAATGGGGTTGATAACTTGCAGTGGGGAAAAAGGAATAGTAGAATATACGTATGTGGCAAGCCTCTTTTTTGGAATTCAACAATATAAACAACTGCAAGCAATATTTACAAATAAATGTTAATTGAATTTATGGTAAACACAGCTAATTTTCTATATTACATGATAGTACACAACTAATAGAAAGTAAGGTTGAATACCTGCTTTGATGACTCCAAAGAATTGTCCAATCCTCAATGTTTTGATAAGCTACTTTAGTTTGAAGTGGAATACACAAGAAATTATGGTCTTTGATCTTTTGGTTTAAGGAAAGCTGATTGTAGGTATCTTTTAAGTTCAAGCCACTTAGGGTTGCACGTAAACATGATGAACAAATTAGGATAACCTGCCCACTTACAGATTGCCATTGCATCTTTATAATTTTGTATCATGTATCTTGCATCTCCTGTAAAAGTGGATGGTAAAATGATACGCTTGCCTGTGCATGTTCCATCCATCTCACTTCAAAGAGCAGTTTCGGATAATCCCTTGTACATTGTGGCACGTAGGTCTGATTGATGATTTCAAATGAAAGATGACCTCTCTACTTTGATCATTGTGTAACCATCGGTAATGAATTGTTGGAAAAGCCTCCTAGAAATTGTGAGTAATGATGGTTGACGAAGTCTAAGTTAAGTCTGATATGCCATATACTCTCAAATTGTTACAATACAGTTCCTTCTTGATATCCTAGCCGATACATCAGCATGATGAATGCCTCCATGGAACCCATCCTCATCGTATGGGAATAATATGGGATACTGCATGGGAAAGTATAAGGGGTGCAACTTACTTATCCTCTGCAAACCACCATCATGACCACAAATAATGATGTCTTAAGGATCGGCAGAATCAACATCGCCAACCACAAGGCCACCAATTTTTTCAATAGTAGGCAAGTTGTAGACAAGTCCATCTCTCTTTCGATCATATGTCAACCTGACCTTTAGATTTACGATATTTTGGAGTTCATATGCATCTCTAACCATACGAAAGGATTTAGTTAAATTGTTATAGTCGTCAGACATCTATTTTAGATTAGCAACAGTCTCTTGATGAATATTATCTATAGGAGCAGTACCCCTGGAAGAAGAATAAAGAATAAAGATGTTAGAATTAACATCGAAGTAATGCATCTACCTTCTAAATAATGAAAATATTATAATTTAGGAAATTCAGAGATTATCAGTACCTAACTGCATTAATTCTATTGCTAACTTCATTCTTGGTGTCATATATGTAAAGCTATGCAAATTGGGATTTTTGACCTTCCACAGGAAGTAAACTTTCGATACGGTGGATGTTAGCTCCATTCAAGCAAAAGACTTAAGCTCCACTGCCATTATTTATACTTTTGTCAACTTTGCCACCCATTGAAGTGAAAGTAAACATTGCATTGTAAGTTCAAACATTTTCTCTAAAATGTTTTGCCATAGATGACTCATTATCATTCATCAACCACTTCAGATAGGTTGGTGGCTCCCTTATAGCAGGCGATTTGATCTTCCCTTGCATACAACAAAGTGAAAACTTAGGAATTAAGTTACTACTGGATGTCCAGACTCTTTCAGCATACTAGAATGAAGTAGCACAAAATTGACACTCAAATTCAGGGTCGCCATCATCTATATAGGCTATAGAACATAAACAAAGATTGAATAAGTTCTAACGTTGAACAATGAGATTGAAAACATAAGTTGCTTAGCTTAAATGATTGCTTCTTACACACCAGCTAAGGTTCACAAACACGCAAGAATAGACAGCAAATTTTGTTGACCTGGAATGATAGACCAACTTCAATAATATGATCAATTATAAGTTACTTGTGAATGTAACTCAATGAGGTTAAATGTGTCTTGCTTTGAAGGATGAAATAAGATAGATACCTATGTAAGTACAAATAAGTAGATCACATACACATAATGTTAAATAACACTTCAATAACATACCAACACTGGCTTCTCTTGCTATTATCATTTCCTGTTGATTTCTTTCACCAGCATCCTCTATGGTGGGCCCCTCATTGGTATTGTTTAAAGTTAGAGGAATAACAAGGAAATTTGCTTGTGAACTAATAAGTGTAAAGTTTCCAGGACTCAACTGTGTGATTGAATTCCCCATACTTTGAGATGAGGATCTGTTAGATGTACAACCACAGGTAAGGCATTTGGATTGTTTTCGCTACCAACATAGCAAGGTCTCTTTCTTCTTTTACTACTTTGGCCCAAATGAAAGAATTAATAGTCAAGGATTAGAAGGGAGCACAGTTTTGAAAGACATGCTAGTGCTAGTATTCTTACAATATAGTGACAATATGGTTATGTCTGGATACAAACCTGTCTCACAAAATCTAGTATGTAGGTTGACCATACAATTTGAAATGTCAGAGAGAACACGACTTTTAGGAACTTTCCTATTATAGCCTGTGCCAATTGAGTTCATTACGGTGCTAGGTGTGGTCATTGTATCATCCATCATTATCACCGTAGTATTGGTACCATTGGAGTTAAGTTTGTCATCACCAGCAAGTTGTCTGCTATTGCTGGAAAGTACTCTGCCATCACCAGCAACTATTGCACTTCCCTGGACATCCATATTCACAGGAACACCATTGACAGGATTGATAGAGCAGGAATTACTTGCCACATAACCTATAGGCAAGCACTCTACAATCACAAACAAATCTATTAATTATTTCACAACACAAGATAGATTCATGAAATGGAAAGTATAACCATCAAAGTCGGTGTCTTACCCTTATGCAAGGCATTGTGACCCTAGAGCCTCTCTATTCTTTTCAATTTCCTTATCAATCGAGCATTTCTATATTGTTCTTGTCTTAAGCACAAAGACTCGGAATTATTTTCAAAAAATCTTTGGTTGGGATTCATTGTAACTATACCATCCCTTTATGTGCATATAGAGTGCTCAGTGTGTACAATAATGTTTGAACTTGGAGACTAAATTCACCGCTACACTTTAAGCTTGACAACTTATGGAGTAACATTTAAATATTTTGCAAGAATCCACAATCTCCAAGAAATGCTAAAAAATGCAGATTCTTGCTAGAAAAGTGACTATCGAGACTACAGTGTGCATATGTCATGCAATAAGAAGGAAGAACACTATCCTAGACACAATAACATAATGGTAGACTTCCTCTCTAATTGTAACATTACGATATGGTCATCATTATACAACTGAATGCCTTATTTCCCTAAAAAGTTTGTCATCGTAACATAGGGTTTGGTTAAATTTTTTTAGACCTTTCTCAAACAAGCAAGGAGTACGTCTTGACTGCTATGCTTGGCTTGGGACTTGATCATATTGCACCAAATTGATAGTTGCTATTGAAATGGTGAAACTAAGGCAATGGTTCAGCATATAGTAGTGCATACAGCTACTGCTAACCATAGGTTTGCCAAGACATACTATAAATATTGACTTCCAACTAACCTGGACCTTTTGGTTGGTAAGATTAACATTCATATAAAATAGGGCATCACAATTAGTACATCGTAAATAAAATAACATCTCAAGTGCGCCTTAACTGCTATGAGCTTAAAATCATAAGAAATTACATTACATTTCTTTATTATGGCTTGTATTAAGCACTAAGAGATCTCAGACAATGGTAAAGTATGGCTAGTATTAAGCACTAAGAGATCTTCGATAATGAAATAAATGAGGGTACCACCACACTTGACACTCCAATATTTAGAAAAGTTTTCATAACAATAAACAATCCATACTATATTAATAAATAAGGTATCTTATTTATATTGAATGGGAGAAGCTTTCACAAAAAATACTATAAATAAATAGCCTTAGAAACACATGAACCCCATATGTTTGCAGATCACACCTGGTGCTTCCAAAATGTCATATTTCCAAGGCAACCTAACACTAACACAAATGTAGGAGGTAAAGAGGTTCATGCCACATAAACAGAAGCTCGAGGAGAAGCACTATAAGAGGAAATGAAGGGAAGACTTCGTCATCTTAATCAAGAAAGAATAGGGGCAAAATCACATCTAAATCTACAGTAATGGATGATCCAAAGTTGACTATAAGCCAATACGAACATACTTAACTTTCAATTTCCAAGTTATATACACATATGACAACAATGTTCAATCTAACTTAGAGGAGCCCGTATGAGTAGGGATGCCATATATCTTTTACACTTCATGTTTACTGATACGTAAAATATTTACATATTTATTTTTCATTGTATGATACATTTTTGGATGTTATCTTGTTTAATTTAATAAATTTAGCTGCATTTTGTGAATTGGTCTTGAATTTGAAATGAAATCAAATCTTTTAGATAATGCTGTATTTTGACCCTGTTTCAGGTTTTAGGCTATATCTGGAGTTCTAGATGTTGGATTGGGTTTTTCTTTATATGGTTACAAATCTAAGAAAAATCCCTACAATCTTCATGTTTAAGGAAAAGCCCAGTTCGGAATCTAAGGATCTCAAATTCTGCTTGGAAGATGAAACAGTGGTTCTGACGGAATCTGACCTTTGGTTACTAATCTGATCATAACTTGGGATAGAAATGTCAAAATTAGGAGTTCTTTGTGGCATTTGAAAGTTAAGATCCGGCTCTACAACTCCCATGTTTACAGGAAGATGTAAATCTACCATTCTCATAGTGAAAAATTACCAACAAGTTAGAAGAATTATTACTATGAAAATTAAGAAAGGTAGTTAGAAACCATGAGTGGTAGCTAAAGAATGTGATTGGTAGCTAATGGTCAAGATTTATGACTTGCAGCTGATTCATTCACCTATAAATAGGTAGAAGTAGAGATCACTTGCAGCATTCATTGATTCATGCATCTTAGATAGTAGTTCATGCATTTTTAGTTCTTCTATGCCTCCTACATGGAAGGGTAGGTTTTCCTCCTATATGGAAGGGTTTACCTCCTACATGGATGGATAGTATTTCTATTTTCATGCATTTGTAATTGTATCCTTATGTTTGTGTCATGAATGTGATGATGTTTCTATTTTATTTTGAGTTTGTTTTTAATTTCATTATGTTCTAATTTTTCATCTTCCTAGGGTGATGACGTAACTTGATAATAACGGATTGAATTCTAATATATTAAAACTAATTTTGATTTTATTTCCTAGATTGAGTTTTAATTATTGCTCTTAATTCTTTCAATTGATTGGACACCTTTTGAATGAACTCAACATGTGTGTTGAGACCAGAAGGAGATACATGTGTATGGAACCTATAATTAAAACCGTAAATTACATATGAAATAGGAATATATTCATATGGTTTATGTAGTCTTAATGAGTTCCATAAATCCTAATGCATGATTAGTTGTTGTAATTCACATAGGAATATAATGAATTAGCAATTAGTTATAGAATTACTTGATCTTGGAAAAGGCTAGTGATTAATTTAGGGAAACTCAATTATCAATTAAGGGAGTTAAAATTGGATTAGTGTAGATAGATGATTCAATCCGAAATTGTTAAGTGAGGTCTGATCCCTAGGTCTTTTATTCATCTTCATCTTTACTCCAATTGCATTCATATTTATTTTAAGAATTTTTTGCATCAATCTTTATTTACTCGCTTCAATTCCAACTAATCGATTTGTCAATTAGTATTAGGATTATTAATTTTGGTACTTAGTGAAACAATCATCGTGGGAACGATACTTTCTTATCACTTTATTACTTGTTTACGACAGTGTGCACTTACGCTAATTGATAAACCATTTTACACGTAACAAGTCTTTGGCGCCGTTGCCGGGGATTGTTATCATTAATATCAATACCAAGTAATCTTAATCCTAATCTTGTTTTTATTTTACATTTTTTTCTTTAGTGTTTCTTTTCTTTTTTCAGGTTTGTCCTAGTGTATGACCAGATCAAGAGTTACTGAGCCACTGCTATTTGATTTTGAGATTGAGAAAACTTGTCGAAGGAATCGAAAGATACAGAAGCAGTCAACTGTAGATCAAGGTGAAGCAATGGCAAATTTGAGAGAAGAACCAGACACTAAAGCACTCCATGACTATGCCACACCAACAGTCATGGATACCATTTCTGGGATCAGGAGACCGCCTATACTAGCCAACAACTTTGAGATCAAGCCAGCCATAATTCAAATGATGCAAGCAAATCAGTTTGGAAGGTTCTCCAGCAGAAGATCCAAATGCACATATAGCCAGCTTTTTGGAAATTTGTGATACATTCAAACATAATGGTGTTTCTGATGATGCCATAAGGTTGCGACTCTTCCCTTTCTCACTTAGGGATTAGGCTAAAAGCTGGTTACACTCTTTACCAGTGGGGAGCATCACTACATGGAATATATTGGCACAAAAATTTCTAGCAAAATTCTTTCCTCCAGCTAAAACTGCAAAAATGAGAAATGAGATTGCTTCATTCACCCAGCATGACATGGAAAGCCTTTATGAAGCATGGGAAAGATACAAGGAGCTGCTAAGAAGATATCCTCATCATAGGCTACCAGATTGGCTACAACTACAAACTTTCTACAATGGATTGTCCAATGCTACCAGAACACTTGTAGATGCTGCAACTGGTGGATCATTAATGGGAAAAAGCATAGAAGCTACTATGGAGCTGTTGGAAGAGATGGCAGCAAATGCTTACCAGTGGCCTTCTGAACGCAACACTTTAAAGAAAGCACTTGGAGTCCATGAGCTAGACATTCTGACCACTTTGTCTTCTCAAGTTGCCTCTATATCCAAGCAAGTGAGTTCATTAACAACTCAAGCAAATGCAATCAGAACTCCTGCAGATGCTTATGATTTATGTGGAGGTCCTCACATGAGCACACAATGCCAAGAAGGAAATCCATTCATTCCTTCTTAACTTGAACAAGCCAACTATGTGGGGAATCAAAATCGTCAAAATGAGCCTTTCTCAAACACATACAATCCAGGATGGAGAAACCACCCTAATTTAGGGTGGAGGAATAATCAGAATGTGTTCAAACCTCAAGGGAATTATCAACAACAAATTCAGCAATCACCACCACAACCAAAGGCGAATTTAGAAGAAGCATTGGCTCAATTAACCATGAATACTTCCCAATTCATGGTCAGAACAAAAGCTACACTTAAGAATCATGAAGCAATCATGCAAACTCAAGCAACCTCAATCAAAAATCTGGAGGTGCAAATGGGCCAAATTGCAAGTATGTTGAATTCTAGACAACCAGGCACTTTACCCAGTGACACTGAAAGAAATCCTAGAGAGCATGTAAATGCTGTCTCATTAAGGAGTGGGAAGCAATTAAATGAGCTAGAATCAAGGAAGAAAAATGAAAAAGCTCACAAAGAAGATGAGGTGATTCTAGGAAGAATGACTTTTCCAGATAATCCTCCACCATATGTTCCCCCAGTTCCATTTCCTCAAAGATTGGTGAAAGCTAAGCTAGACAAGCAGTTTAGCAAGTTTCTGGAGGTGTTTAAGAAGTTGCATATCAACATCCCATTTGCTGAAGCTTTAGCCCAAATGCCCATTTATGCAAAGTTTATGAAGGAGATTTTATCAAAGAAACGCAAACTGGAGGATTTTGAAACAGTAGCCTTAACTGAAGAGTGCAGTGCAATTCTCCAAAAGAAACTACCGCCAAAGCTTAAAGACCCTAGGAGTTTCTGCATACCCTGTACCATTGGAGAGTGTGAATTTGAAAAAGCCTTATGTGACCTTGGTGCAAGTGTGAATTTGATGCCATTATCCGTCTACAAGAAGCTGGGATTGGGAGAAGTGAAACCAACTACCGTGTCACTGCAGCTAGCAGATCGTTCAATAAAGCATCCACGTGGAATCCTTGAGGATGTGCTAGTAAAAGTTGATAAATTCATCTTTCCAGCGGATTTCATAGTGCTTGACATGGAAGAAGACCAAGAAATTCCTATTATTCTTGGGAGACCATTTCTAGCAACTGGACGAGCTCTAATTGATGTGCAGAAGGGAAAGCTAACTTTACAGGTTCAAGATGATCAAGTATCTTTCAATATTTTTAAAGCTTTTCCATATGAAGATAATATCTGTTACAGAGTAGACACACTGACTAATTGCATGAAAGATGTAATGCATGAATCCTACATAGAAGAGCCATTAATAGTAGGAATGGTTGATGCATCAAAGTCTACTGATCCTAAAATCCTGAAGCAGATTAATTGCCTTGAGATAAATTCTCCAGTTTTAAACAAGAAACCATTCAAAGGTTTAGGAGAGAGGTCAAGTAAACCTGTTCCATCAATAGAAAAATCACCAGAATTGGAACCAAAGGCTTATGCTAAGCTCTACAAGGAGAAGACAAAAATGTGGCATGATAGAAGAATTATAAGGAAGGAGTTCACACCAGGGCAGAAAGTACTTCTCTACAACTTAAGGTTAAAACTCTTTCCAGGAAAATTAAGATCAAGGTGGTTAGGGCCTTTTACTGTGGTTCAAGTTTGGCCGTATGGAACTGTGGAGATTCAAGATGGCGACAGGAAATTCAAAGTGAACGGGCAAAGATTGAAAGAATACAATGACAGTGCATTCAACACCATCAAGACTGTCATTACGCTCGAGGAGCCAGCTGGTAAGTATTAAAAAGGAAAAAAAAAAGAGAACTTTGTCTAGCTAAAGACGTTAAAGAAGGGCGGCTACTTGGGAGGCAACCCAAGACTTCTTTCTCTTCTCATTTCTTTTCTTCTGACTTATTTAAGCACACACTGCACAACATTATTCACTTACAATTTCAGTTTTCATCATTCTCATCATGGAGGAATCCCTTGTAAAGCTTAAAAGCAGATTCCCTACTCTTCCCAAAGATGTGCTCAGGAAAATCTACAACTGTCGACTTGAAAGAATGAAGGCATTTAAGCGTTTGGGTCTTCCCGAGGATATACGTTGGATTATTGAAGCTAAGGTACGTTTAGCAGGTGAGTTTAATGAATCATTTGTTAGACGTATGCTAGGTATGGGAAGAAGTTCTTACTCTAAAAAAAGAAGAGCTAAAAGAATGAGAGTCTGTCATAAGTGTGCAAGGTGGAATTGTAATTAGCTTTGTAGGAATAAAGGAATGATTTCAGTAAATCGAGAGGACAAAATCTGATTCATAAAGGATGGACTGAGTAAAGAGTCATTGGATGATATCATTCAGACTCTTGAGACGCATCCTAGTGGAGATGTTCATGCTGTTCTTCTTGATTTAATGAACTTATTCAATACAGAAAAGGAACGCTATAGCCTTGGGGATTTGACTATAAAAGACCCTGTTTGCCAGTTTATAAGAAAATTGGATGGGAAGCAAATCCTCGGCTCATAGAAGCCGTTTAAGCCGTTACTGAACGAAAAATCAGAGGAAGATGTGAGCCACAATCACAACTATTGTACATATGTTTGTCTGCTTTACTTTTCCTTTATCTTTTTATCTTTACAGCTGCTTTTTAACTTTCTGTACATTTCTCTTCTTTTTAAGTTTACCTTTTCAGTAACTTTTTAACTTTCTTTATATTCTGTATTCTACTTTGTTCACGTCATTATTACACTTGTCAGTTGTACACAACATTTTTTTTATCTTTTTCTGATATTATCTGATTTGTGTGATTTCTTTGTTTCTGCTTTTGTTTTATAAGAATGCATTTCAGCAATCACACTTTGCAAAATGTCTGAAGGCGAGAGTAAAGAAGAGGAAGAGGTTGAGAAACCATCAAAATGTAGATTTAAATCTATCTGTGTTTTTGGTGAATCTTATGCTGGAAAGAATGTAGAATTTCTGATAGCAGCAACTGAACTTGGTCATGCATTAGTTGCTAGACAGATTGCCTATGTGTATGGAGGAGGGCTTCATAGCTTAAAAGGAAGTGCAGCAATTTCTGCCAACATTAGAGGAAGCAAAATACTGAGTATCCTTGTGAATGGTTTAGATGATAAGAAATACACCATCGGTAAAACATTAAAGGTTTCAAGCTTGTTTGAACGTATTGGATGCATGCTTTATAGTGCTGAAGCCTTTATTGCTTTACCTGGTGGTTTAGAAGCATTAGATGGAATTTCCAGCATTGCATATTGGATTAACTTGAACTTTCATCAGAAGCCAGTAGGTTTATTAAATGTTAATGGTTTTTATGATGGTTTGCTGTCTTTTTTAGATCAAGCTGTGGAACAAGGATTCATACCCCAAGCGACTCGCCATGCCATAATGTCTGCCTCAACTACTGATCAGCTAATTGACCAACTACAAGGCTATACACATAAACCAAATCCATTAGTGAAAAAGATAGATTGGCAATCTCCAACCAGCAGCCAGAAGCATGAGCCCGACATTACTCTCTGGTTGTAACTTTCTTTACTCTTATGGTTTTACTCCCAAAATTTCCTTTATGTGTGAGTTACTTATGCATTTCTATTTAATAAACCCTTCCTGCTAATCTGCTGAAGACATTAGGGACAATGTCTACATTAAGTGTGGGGGGAATAAAAAAAAATTTAAAAAAATTACTTTTTTGGATTTTTTGGTAGTAAAACCATGAGATTTATTATATATAAAAAAAGAGATAGCCGAATAAAGAGTTATTTTCTTCTCTTGATACACATCCTAAAAAAAAATAAAAATAAAAAAAATAAAAAAAAATATTTTCTTGCTTATTAGGTTCTTTTCAATAATTTTAAAAGATTTCATAGTATGATTGAACAACTTTCTTACTTCTTAGAATTGATAGGTTTGGCAATGGATTTTAAGTTGGATTGAGTTGGAAACCTTTAACCGTGAAATTTTGAGCCTACTTGTTGAATTAGTATTATATTTCTTGTGTGTGATATTCACCTGTTAAGTTATTACTCTAGAACTTGCATAAAATCTGGTTGAGATTACAATTTACATGCATACTCAAATATGATAAAGGCATTTTTTTTCCTCAGTTAGAACCAAATAGCCAACTCTGCAGTTTTACCATTGATAAACCTCTTTGAACCTGATTAATCATTTCTTTGTTTTAACCCATTAATATGTCATTTAATGAAATATCAATTGTCTTTACTTAACCCTAGAGATTAGTAGAGCATTTGAATCTTTGAACAATGGGTTTTTGACAAAGTGTAGGGGAATATGTATTATTAACTTCAAAGTTGCAAGGGTTTTCCTTCAAAAAAGAAAAAAAAGAAAAAAAATAGTTCAAAAAAAATATAAAAAAAATAATAAAAAAAGGAGAGAGAAGAAGAAGAAGAGAGAAATTGATATGTACTTGAATTTGAATCGTGGGCTGCTATGTTGAGATAAAATTATTTAGAGATTACCCATGTTTTAATTGCTCTATTAATTTCTCTCCTTACTTCAGCCTTTCATATCCCTGTTTTATCTTTCCTTTACCTTGGCCTCATTACAACCCTTAATAAAACCTTTTGATTTGAAGTGTGCATGTAAATCAGGTAGTGGAGATTGAGAATTTATGCAAGCCTATGGTAGTGCAATCTTTGATAGGATGAATTTGAATGAAACACTTGCCCATAAACACTTGAGAGAGGAAGAGTTGCAATGATTATATCATTCTGATTCAATCCTTCTCAAATGAAGTTGCAATCCCTTTTTGGTTTTATATGTCAAGATTTGTTGATTCATGAATGTTATGATATCTTTGTACTTTAATTATCTTTCTTATGTTTTTGTACTTTTTATATCATGGGTAGATTAGTATTAGTATTAGTATTAGTTTTCTTCTGTTTTGTGTTTGTCCGAGGATGTCTAAAAGCTAAGTGCGGGGGAATTTGATACGTAAAATATTTACATATTTATTTTCCATTGTATGATACATTTTTTGATGTTATCTTGTTTAATTTAATAAATTTAGCTGCATTTTGTGAATTGGTCTTGAATTTGAAATGAAATCAAATCTTTTAGATAATGCTGTATTTTGACCCTGTTTCAGGTTTTAGGCTATATCTGTAGTTCTAGATGTTGGATTGGGTTGTTCTTTATATTGTTACAAAGCTAAGAAAAATCCCTACAATCTTCATGTTTAAGGAAAAGCCCAATTCGGAATCTAAAGATCCCAAATTCTGCTTGGAAGATGAAACAGTGGTTCTGACGGAATCTGACCTTTGGTTACTAATCTGATCATAACTTGGGATAGAAATGTCAAAATTAGGAGTTCTTTGTGGCATTTGAAAGTTAAGATCCGGCTCTACAACTCCTATGTTGACAGGAAGATGTAAATCTGCCATTCTCATGGTGAAAAATTACCAACAAGTTAGAAGAATTGTTGCTGCGAAAATTAAGAAGGGTAGTTAGAAACCATGAGTGGTAGCTAAAGAATGTGATTGGTAGCTAATGGTCAAGATTTATGACTTGCAGCTGATTCATTCACCTATAAATAGGTAGAAGTATAGATCACTTGCAGCATTCATTGATTCATGCATCTTAGATAGTAGTTCATGCATTTTTAGTTCTTCTATGCCTCCTACATGGAAGGGTAGGTTTTCCTCCTATATGGAAGGTTTTACCTCCTACATGGATGGATAGTATTTCTATTTTCATGCATTTGTAATTGTATCCTTATGTTTGTGTCATGAATGTGATGATGTTTCTATTTTATTTTGAGTTTGTTTTTAATTTCATTATGTTCTAATTTTTCATCTTCCTAAGGTGATGACGTAACTTGATAATAACGGATTGAATTCTAATCTATTGAAACTAATTTTGATTTTATTTCCTAGATTGAGTTTTAATTATTGCTCTTAATTCTTTCAATTGATTGGCCACCTTTTGAATGAACTCAACATGTGTGTTGAGACCGGAAGGAGATACATGTGTATGGAACCTATAATTAAAACCGTAAATTACATATGAAATAGGAATATATTCATATGGTTTATGTAGTCTTAATGAGTTCCATAAATCCTAATGCATAATTAGTTGTTGTAATTCACATAGGAATATAGTGAATTAGCAATTAGTTATAGAATTACTTGACCTTGGAAAAGGCTAGTGATTAATTTAGGGAAACTCGACTATCAATTAAGGGAGTTAAAATTGGATTAGTGTAGATAGATGATTCAATCAGAAATTGTTAAGTGAAGTCTGATCCCTAGGTCTTTTATTCATCTTCATCTTTACTCCAATTGTATTCATATTTATTTTAAGAATTTTTTGCATCAATCTTTATTTACTCGCTTCAATTCCAACTAATCGATTTGCCAAATAGTATTAGGATTATTAATTTTGGTACTTAGTGAAACAATCATCGTGGGAACGATACTTTCTTATCACTTTATTACTTGTTTACGACAGTGTGCACTTGCGCTAATTGATAAACCATTTTACACATAACATTTACTCACTACCCCATGTAGAGAACTATAAACTTATCACATTCCATGACCATCCCATTTAGCATCATCTACATATAGGTCACCTAATAAGTAAAAGGTAAATAGAAGCAGGAAAAAATATCTGCAAATGCTGAATAGAAGTAAGGGAAAAAAATGAAATCCATCGAAATTAAGGGAATAAATCGATCCCTAATAGTGCCATTCCTTATTTACAATATCCAAACAAAAAGAAGAATACGAAATTCAGTAACAAAATTAGAAACATAAGTTGAACACAAAACCTAAACCTAGAAACCAACCTTACAAATATTCACAAAGATAAATATCCATGCACCATAAGAAAAGGCTTATAGGAATAGATAAGTAGGAACAACGAAGTATAAATCACATACACTGGAAAATAGGAAAGTGATCACTCCAGCTTTAGCAACCTAGTAAGCAGAGACAAGGAAGTGTGCAACTTAAGGGAGCCGAAAAGTAAATAGAAGCAAAACATACAGAGAATCCTTCTACCATCAGTTCACTAATGTATCACTATTAGGCACAAAAAGATGGGTGTAAATTAATGACCATCAAATCAAAATGTACTTAGGCACTATAAAAAAGACACGTTGTCACTTTTATCTACCCACAACATTAATGACCCTAAGAAATATTACACTTCTAAAAATTATAGAGAAAAGGTCAGCGCTATCGCTTAAACAAATAGACAAAGTCGAGATACAAAGTTAGCGGTTAACGACATTCACATTCATTGACTACATTTTCCTCCCTTCTCACAGTCTATCCGGCCATCCATATAATATCGATAATATAAAATTGAAGTCGTAAATTCAAGCTTGATTCCAACAATGAAATAGAAAATCAGACATAATAATAATAATAATAATAATAATAATAATAATAATAATAATAATAATAATAATAATAATAATGGATCATAGATTGAATGGTAATTCAAATAATCAAAAGGAAAATCAACAGAGAGACAAAATCCATACAATCCATTATCTTTCACACAACTTACAATAATATAACAACATGGGAAAAAGAGAGGAATAAAAGTAACACAATGCAAAAATACCAATGGATTAACTGAATGTTCAACTCTTCCCTTAACCATCCTCAATACTGCAACCTAGGTTAATTAGCATAACTAAACTCAAATTCTAATTTAATTTTGTCCAATGCTATTCTCTAATGCTTTCCTCAACCACTTTCAATACCTCAATCCAAGGCATCACCACAGCCAAACTCAATCTTTGATTCATTCTCTTGTAGTGCTATTCTACCATTCCCTAAGGTTCAGCCATGCATGTTAAGAGCCAATAAATTAAACCAAGCATGCATGTAAGAGAAAATCTAATCTAATTCATAATAGAAAGTGCACCTACCTAAATCCATTAAACATCAATGAACCCAGTAATACGCAAAATATTTACATATTTAGTTTTCCTTATACGATGCACTTTTGAATGTTATCTAAGCTTAATTTAATAAGTTCTATTATATTTTGTCGATAAGTTGTCACTTTGAAAAAAAATTAATTTTTTTGGATAATGCTAGATTTCAACCCTATTTCAGGTTTTAAGCCATATCTGAAGTTGTGGACATTGGATTGGGTCATTCTTTACATGGATTAAAAGCTAAGACAAAAATCTTACAACTTTTATGTTTGAAGAAAAACTCAATTCAGCCTTTAAGGATCTCAATTGTTATTTAGAAGTTGAAATAGTGGTTCTGGCCGAATCTGACCTTTGCTCACTATTTTAATCATAACTAAAGCTACAGATGTTAAATTTAGGAGTTCTTTAGAGTGTTTTAAAGCTAACATTCAACTTTACAACTCTCATGTTGACTGAAAAATGTGAATCAACCATTTTAATTGCCAAAAGTTAGCTACAATCTAGAAAACTGGTAGTTGTGAGAATTAAGGTTAATAGCTAATGGTCAAAGTTAGTTAGCTAATGGTCAAAGTTGAAGGTTAGGCAAGTGAAATCTTTGCCAACACTCATCTATAAATAGCAAGGAGCAGATTTCATTTGGGGCAGTCATTCATCTTAGATAGTAGTTTAGTTCATGCATTTTTAGTTCTTCTTGTATGCCTCCTACATGGAAGGTTTTACCTCCTACATGGAAGGTTTTACCTCCTACATGGATGGATAGTATGTCTATTTTCATGCATTTGTAATTGTATTTTAGGTTTGTATCATGAATATGATGATGTCTTTATTTGATTTTGAGTTTGTTTTTAATTTCGTTATGTTCTAATTCTTCATCTTCCTAGGGTGATGACATAACTTGATAATAATGGATTGAATTATAATCTATTGAAACTAATTTTAATTTTCTTCTCTTAGATTTAGTTTTAATTATTGCTCTTAATGCTTTCAATTGATTGGCCACCTTTTGAATGAACTCAATATGTATGTTAAGACCGGAAGGAGATACATGTGTATGGAACCTATAATTAAAATTGTAAATTGCATATGAAATAGGAATATATGCATATGGTTTATGTAGTCTTAATAAGTTCCATAAATCCTAATACATGATTAGTTGTTTTAATTCACATAGGAATATAGTGAATTAGCAATTAATTATAGAATTACTTGACCTTGGAAGAGGCTAGTAATTAATTTAGGAAAACTTGACTATCAATTAAGGGAGTTAAAATTAGATTAGTGTAGATAGATAATTCAATCCGAAATTATTAAGTGAAGTTTGATCTCTAGGGCTTTTATTCATATTTATTTTTACTCCAATTGCATTCATATTTATTTTAAATATTTTTTGCATAGATCTTTATTTAATTACTTCATTTTCCAACTAATTGATTTCCCAAATAGTGTTAGGATTATGAATTTTGATGCTTAGTGAAATAATCTTCAAGAGAACGATACTTACTTATCACTTTATTACTTATTTACGATAGTGTACACTTGCACTAATTCATAAACCATTTCACACGTAACACCCAGCATCCTCCATCTTGAAATTTTCATTAATTCAGTTTTCAATTCACATCTCCCATCCAAGCAACAAAAGAGGAAGGCACAATGGCATGTAACTATGCGAGGAAGCAGCTCAAGTGGCAAAAGCAACTCCTCCCCAGAATTTGCTGCAATATAGGAAGCACCATTAGAAAAACAGAGGGCTCGAACAGTGGTCTGGAGCTCTGTAAAGCATACAATGAAGGCATTTGGACAAATTTAATGCAGCAAGAATTGGTAGGGTTATGCAAGGAAGATGAAGACTGCATTCAGACAAATTTAATGCAGGAGGAACCTACAACACAAGAGTTATGTGGCATCATTTAATGTTGCCACTGAAACATTTGCTGTCTATTGAAGAATAAAAGTTGGATGGAATTGCCGTCTGGTAGAGAATGAAATTTGGGTCAATTATATGCGGGTAAGCTAGGCCATGACATAAGAGCCCACAAAGATTGGCTCATGACACCTGCTGGGATGGGCCGCTTCATGTAGGATTTCTGCTGCAATACCAATTACCAATGCCTGCAAGCTATCAGTCACAATGCAAGAAGCTCTAGTCAGGCAGGAAATGAAAAAAACAAAGTCCCGGGAGGTTGACACATCACAGCAAAAAACAATATTAAAAGGAGAAGCAAAAGTGCATTTTAGTAGTATAGTATTAGATAACAAGGATTAACTCCATGCATTAATATCTATAATTATATTCATAATAATATTTTTTTAGTTTTATATATTCAATCAAACCTTTTTTATTTTTTTTCTAAGAACAAAGTGAACCATTTTTAATTTTTTGATAAAGTATATGTAACAAGATATTTTATTAAATAATGCCACGTTATAGATGATAGAAAAACCTTGCAATGCTATACATAACTAAATTCTTTAGACATGTTTGCTCGATAAAATAGCTACATACAATCTTATTTAGATGCCACATTTTACAAAAATTTTGATAACAATTAGAGTTTAATAGAAAGATGTCTTTAACTTGTTGTTATACGCCATGTTTGTAATTTGGTTAATTGTCAACAAGTATTTTTAAAAGTTTAGTTTTACAATGGTAGATTTTGATATTGTAATTCAATTGCACTCAACTCTAAAACTAAAATAAGTTTTTTTTTCTTTTCTTTTGGAAAAGGAGAATTACTCAAGTAATTTTTAGTATCTCTCTTTTTTTTTTTAATTTTGAAAATAAATATGATTTATTATTTTTAAATAGAGAAATTTAAATACCCACATATTTTATACCTAAAATTAATTGCACTTTAATGGATAGAAAAAAGTGCAATGACAAATAAATTAACACATCAACAATCATCAAGAAGAAAATTTGAATCTCAAGTCTCCTCCAAACTATTGTGTGGATTATTATATGAATCTCTAAGTGCCAAATATAGGTATGGAATTTGATTCAAAAGAAGATGTATATAAATTTTATAAAAATTATGACCGTATTTAGTATAAGAAAGCATTTTGCTAGAAGAAAAGTGAGTGGGGAGGTGAAGAAAAGAAATTTCATTGTTCAAAGCAAGGAGAAAGAACCAAAGATAAACACCATGAAAATACTTTTTATTATTGTCCCATTACAAAAGTAGGATGTAAAACACAAGTGACTTGTTTGCTTCAAAATAATGGTAAATATAGAACTTCTTTATTGAATTTGGAGTACTATCATCAATTTGCACCCTCACTTGCTGAACATATGTTAAGATCTACAAGAAAACTTTCTACTCCTCAAAAAGTTGCTATAGATGAAGCTAATAGATTAGGAATAGAAATTAAAGAACTTTAGAGTACATAAGCCAAAGTAAAAGAGCATATCAATTTTCTAGATATGAATTATAGGAATTACATTCATGCTAAGTGTAGCACTGCAATTTAAAAGAAAGGAGATGAACTTACTATCATGGAATATTTTCAAAACATGCAATTAGAAGACCCATTTCATTTTTATTAAATTCAAATACATGACAATTATTTTATTATGAACATATTTTGGGCATGTGCTAAATTAATGGTAGATGACAAATATTTTGGAGACATTATTTGTTTTAACACAACTTATAAAACTAATGATTATGATTGGTTGTTTTCTCCCTTTATTGGAATGAATTATTGTGAATAATCAATTACATTTGGTACAACATTACTCTATGGTGAAACAATAGAGTCTTTTAAATGGCTATTCCAAATTTTTCTTAATATAATGTCTCAAAAACATCAAAAAACAATTCTCTAATCAATCTACAACAATTACAAAGGCAATAGCATAGGTATTCCTTGATACTCATCATGTGTATGGCATATTTACAAAAGTGTTACAGAACAATTACATAGTACTTCTCATTCTTCAATGCAATTTACTTATGAAATTAGTTCTTGTGTTATGATTATGAAGATAAAAGTGAATGGTTAAAATCATGGTATACTATATTAGAATAGTATTCATTAGTGAATAATAATTGGTTGAAGGGCATATTTGAAGAAAGAGAAAAAGTGGACTATCATGTGTGAAAGGCATAAGTTTACAAGTAATATGACAAACACTTAGTGTAGTGAATTTATGAATAATGATATAAAAAAATTTTGAAGTCAAGCATGATCTAATAACCTTTTTTAAGACTTTTTCAAGATTATTAGCTGATAAATGATATGAAGAGTTAAAAGTTGATTTTAAGATAAGACAAAATGTTCCTATTATGAAATTTGATATTAGAATGCTAAGATATGCTACAAAAGTTTATGCATTAAAAATATTTAAAATGTTTCAAGTAGAATATATTGAATCTTTAAATTATATTATTGATAAAGTTGGCGGATTTGATCTCATCAAGGAGTATAAAGTTAGAAATTGGAAAAAAAATCAAGAATATCTTGTGAAATTTGATGAGGCAAAAGTGAATGTCCACTTTAATTGTATGAAATTTAATTTTATTGGAATTTTGTGTTTTCGTGCACTAAAAGTGTTTGACAAGAAAAATATAAAAGAAATTCTAGGACGATATAGGATGAAAAGATGGTATCGTTAGTGATTACCGTGGACTTCAAATTTTGGGGAATCCTTGAGATCCATTGAAAAGCATTATTTGCAGCTTAATCATGATTTTCGTAAGGTAAAAATTCTTTTGACACGAGATCAAAGTATGTGCACATATGCTTATAATTGTTTGACTTAGTTGATGAATGATTTGCAAGAAATCAAGAAGAAAAGAAGTTTTGAAAATTGTAATGAAACTCAAAATGAAGTTACTATAAATAATATCTTATAATTACAACAATAGTTAACTCTACAAGTGGTACAAAGAGTTAAAAGAAAAATAATTGTAGAATGTCTATAAGGATCTGCTTGAAAGAAAAGACATATATCACAATTGAAAGTAATCCAAGTACTCTATATACAAATTAATAATTTTTTTTAGACTAATTCAAAAACTAACTCATGCAAATTCTGTAAAAGAGCCATGAGAAAGTTACTAATTATAGGTCAAGCTCCTTCGAAGCACTTAATCAGGTATTATTAAATCTAAATTTTTTAATTCAAGAATCATTTTAAAATATTTTTTACTATATATTTTGATATAATTTAAAATATCTTTCATAGTTATGAATTACTTAAATTAATATAGCAACCTTTAAAATTATTTTTTATTTGTATTTCATTTAATTTTTTATTGTTTAAATATCTATAATATTTATATTATAAGAAAACTTAACATCAAGTCTAATATCCCAAGGAGACGAGGAGAATTTTAATGAATGAAAATATTAGAAGAGTTTATTATAATAAAAGTAAGAATATATTATAATAAACAATAAAATTATTAATTATTCTTCAATTATTACAAAAAAAGTAAGCTCAGATCTGATCAGAGCCATATAAAAATTTCTTCACAGACAAATAATATATATTTTTTACTTGCCACACTAACAAACAAAGGAAAATGAAAACCCACCAACTCATACAGCCCACCAACCTGGCATTAACGAGCCGTGTCCTGGAAAAGGTAAGAACATGTTATTGGTGTGCTATGAAAATTTTTTACGATTCTTTCTGATCGGATCTGTTCTTACTTATATTTAAAAATCGAAGAATAATTAATAATTTTAGGGTTAATTATAATATGTTCTCACTTTTACAATATTCATTTTTTACTTGCCACACTAACAGACAAGAAAATGAAAACCCACCAACTCGTACAGCCCACCATCCTAGAACTAATGAGATATGTAAGGATGTATATGAGTCAAGCTGTTGGGTTGTAAGTCGGGCTTTTCGTACAAAATTGTATAAAATTTATTATCCAAGCTCGGGCCTGATCTATTTAATTTTTTAAAAAAATTAGTCAAATTTGGCACAATTATTTTTTGTACATAGCCCAAAGGTTTTGTCTGAAAGCCCAAATTATTAATTTTTATTTTTAAGTAAAAAATAATTTTTTGAAATAAAAAATATGTATATAAAGAGATAATATAATATTTAAATATATAAAATATTTAATTATATTAATTAATTTTTATATTAAAATAATTAAATATAATTATTTTTTATAATATATAATTATATTATTAAAAATAAATTAGTTTAATTAGGCGAGACCTAGCTAGTTCCTTATCATCATGGCATGAGTTTGGCTCAAATAATAGTTAGGTAAAAAAAAATTCAACGAAATGTTAAATTAGTTATGGATGCAGTATAATAATTGTAATTATAACTGTTGTATTTAATTGTCTAGATGAATAAACTTCTGCGTTGTCATAGGTTTTGTACCATTAAAATGTAGAAAATCTCTCATTTAGATAGTTAGATATAACAATTGTAAAAATAATTACTACACTAAATTTAAATTCATAAGTAGTTTGGCATTTAAAAAATTATTTTAAATAATTTAATGTAATATATTACATGTCCATAGAGATTTTACTTCTAACAAAGGGTATAGAAATAAAATGAAATCCATTTTTTCTATGGGAGAAAGTTAGTAAAGATATAAAAATAAGAGAATGAAAATAGTATTAGTATAGAAACGTTGTGTCTTGCAGATTAATAGTAGTATAGGATTTGGTCTATCCTATTTCCCTAGGCAAAATCATATTAATTGGGGTGAACTGATTTTTATTGTAAAATTTTCAATTTCTCTAAATCCTTCAAATAAGTTACATTCACTCAAAAGTACTTCTGCATATAAGAAATACAGGTGGTCAGAATAAATAAACCTGATTCTAATCAATTAAGATTATTAGGAAAATGACGATCAAAAGTAAGTAAAATGAGTCTATTGGTTAATTTCGACTCAAAATTTATCAAGAAATGATAGGTTCAGTTTGAAATTGATATAAAAGTACTAATTACCCTTACTCGAAACTAAACTAAAAACTAATAGAAGCTAGTAACAATATTTTTGACTCTATCCCTCTGCTTCGGTTATGTAACTTATGTTCAACTAAATCATCATGTCTCCCTCAAAAAATCTCAACCCTTTTTAGATTAATCTTCTTTACTAATTCAATCACTGATTCTTTTACCATTTTTTTGAAAATTTTATTTTGATTTTTAATGTGGGTTTTCTTCAAAAAGTTGATGAGCAAGTTGAGAAGTTCATCAAGAGGCAAAGAATGACCTTTTATAAGGCCATTTGGGGCGTTGCAATGATACTTATTAATGTTGCAGGTACCTTGCTAATTTTTTTATAAAGTATTGTAATTTTATATATAAAATTTCATAATTTGAAAAGTAATAATTTTATATAATTTATCTATAATAAAAATGCAAAAAAATTTCAATACAAAAATATTTCATAAAATTTGACTTCTAATAAAAAAATACTTTTTATGTTAAAAAAATTGAAATAAGTATATAAAATATTCATAGCATAACCCATAATTCTAAATCATTTAAAACAATTAGCACTCATTTGAACAACATAATAGTATAAGATAAGAATATGATAATGAAATAATAAAATACCACATTATTCAGTATTTGATACACAATTGAATAAGAAGGTGGTAATAAAATTATACTATTAGTTGTTTGTTATCTAATGCATATAACATATCCTTAATTGACATTTAGTTTGCGGAATCATACTTTTTTGAGAATGGCAGTATAGGACAATAGATGATAGTTAATAATAATATGTAACAACAGGTGATGATCAATAATAATAAATAGTAATAAGTAATGATTAACAACATGTCATGATTAACAACTATTGATTGTAGGCTTCTGGTCAGTGATAATGGATAATAGGAGATGATATTCAAAGATAGTAAATAATGATAAACAATTATTAGTGGATAATAATAGATGATGATCAATAATAGTAAATGACAATAAATGATAATCAATAAAGGTGGGTATTGGCAAATAATAATCAATATAATGCTATGACATTACTCTCATGTTCCTACTAATTTTATTTTTAGAGTTTAAAAAATACTAGTATGGTTGCATCCAACTTTATAGTAGAATTTGAATTAAATAAAATACTTCAATAATATTAAGTATTGTTATGTTCGTACTTATAATTAGATTACTTAACTTTGATATGTTATGAGCAACATTTTTATTATTTTTGAAATATTTTTAATAAAATGATTGTAATACAATTGTTAAAATAATAAGAGAGGGAATTATTTTAAGTCATTATACAATTATTAAAATAATAAGAGAGGGATTATTTTAAGTCATTTTTATTTTTTTAAAAAAGTTATCATATTAATAATTTTTAATTTAGAATATCAAATTTGTCTAATTTCATTATTAAAATCTTGAAAAAAATTAAAATTATATTTATTATACTTATAATTGATTTCAATATTATTCCATCATTAATAAAGTTTAAAATTATAAATATAAAAAAAGTTTCAATAAAATAAGTTTAAATCAAAATTCCAATAATAATAATTCTATACGAAATTATATAGGTTTTATTTTTGTTCTAAATTCGATTATATTCCTAATTAATTTTAGTTGAAAATTTGTACAATAAAAGCACATTTAGTTAACAATCATAGTCTATAGATGGCACATATATGGACAAAATTATTTAAGGTAAAAGGTTAAAAAAATAATAAAAAATATCAGAGAATGTAAGAAGGGACGGCCTTACGCAACAGCCGTCCCATCGCGTCCCTGCTCCTCTATTTTATTTTTAGGCTTCTATTCTTTATATATATTTTTTATTATGGCTTATTACCTTTTTTTATTTTTTGAATTTGATTAGTTAAATTTGTCTAATTTTATGACAAATTTTAACGAGGGAAGAGAACTAATTTTGAAATATTGGGATCGTATTCATTGTACTTGCAAGCAGACTCTCCGATTCTAATTCATTATTGGCAAAATTTTATCATTTTTAATTAAAATATATACATGAAGATATAACTCAGGCTACAAATACACATGTAAATAAATTGAAATACAACATACATAAAATGATAAGTTTATAATAACTGAATGTAAAATAATATTAAAATTTTCTTGTTATATTAGCTCATTCAATTTAACTTTTGAAATATTTCTATCCTCAATAATACCAAAAAAAAATCTGAGCTTTCAGTTTCTTTTTAGCTCCTCCGTAATGGAAATTGTGAAAAACGAAAGATTCAAGCATTATGTTAAAAAGTCATTATCCAAAGAATTATCAAAATGAAAAAAATAATAATAAAAAAAAATGAAATGAGATGGAAGTAGAGGTGTACAAGATCACTTGATATGCCCAACTTAGGAAAATATAAGGTTTGGATTTTTTTTAACCTGACATACTGGTTGAGCATTTTCTTAATGGTAATAATTGGACTGGGTTCAAACTAGCTTGATCCTATCTAATTATATTAATTTATTTTTAATAATATAATTATATATTAAAAAATTATTTTTGATATAAAAATATAAATTTAAAATAATTAAATATTATATATATTTAAATATCATATTATCTCTTTAAATGTATATTTTTTATTTTAAAAACTTAATTTTTACTCAAAAATAAAAAAAATTATTTTATTTGAGCTATTGGGACAAACTAGACCAAATTTTTTTAAAAGTTAAACAAGTCATGCCAAGCTTAAATCTTAAATTTTATATAATTTAGCCTATTAAACTTAATTCGAAACCGGCCCAACCTAGTTCATGTACACTTTTAGATAGGAAGGGACAAACACCTTGGGCGTGGATGGAAGTACCATCCCATCCCTTTTCTTAAAGGCAAGTAAAGGTGTGTTTGTTTGTGTTTTCTGTTTTTGATTTTTAAAACAGTTTTTAAAAATAGATTTCAAAAATAATTTTTAAAAATAATGAAGAAAAGAAAGTGTTTGATAAGTTATTCTAAAAATAGTCTTAAATTACAATATTATCATTAATGAAGTGTGTTTTGAAAATAGAAAAATAAAAATAACTTAAAGTTATTTTTATTTTTTTGTTTTTAAAACACATGTTTTAGAAATAATTTTTAAAAATAAAAAAGAAAATAATTAAACAAATAGATTCTTTTGTTCTTTTATTTTTAAAACAGAAACCAAACAAACTCTAAAATTCAATTTTTTTTTTTTGTCTCAAATAACTTGTCGTTTCTTTTTAGTCTTCATTCATCTCTACGGCAATCTCATCTTTTACTTCTTTCTCCGGGGCTCAAAACCACACTCTTCCGGAAAAAGGTATGTTTTTTTGTCATTTTTTTTAATATTCTATCTTTTTAATTTCTTCAACTTTCTCATGACACAAATTTTTTCTCAATCAATGAAAGTTATGATTTCACTTTGTATAATCAAAATATTGCAATGTATGTTTTATAAATAAGAATAAAAATTTATTTTTGCATCTGAAATTATATATAAAGTTTTAAAGTAATGAGGATTTTGATGTTTTAAATATAAAATTTTAAAAATAAGAGCAAAAAGAGAAGAATTTCCTAATGAACACACACACACGTATATATATGAAGATGAAGAATTTCCTAATGAATTTTTTCTACACTGTCTTTCATTTTTTTTCATTTTATCCTTGTTCTTCTCTATCCCCTCATATCTTCCTCTATATGTCTTCTCTATTGATTTCCCCCGTATCTTTTTTATGTATCCTCCTATTCTCTTCTATATTGCCTCCCATTTAAATGGCTTTCACCATCCTTTTATCGGAAAAATTTTGACACCCAAATCTTTCCGAAGATTTTGTATTAAATAGTTTGTAGGAAGATCTAATATAAATTGTATGTTACATGTGATAAGTTGTAAAGAAGAGCTGAAAAGGTATGATGTTTTGCAAGTTGAGTAAGAAAAATTAGCTCTTCATCAACTACCATTTCAAAAAGGCTTGACTTATCATGCACCATAGGGGAAGGCATAAGAGAGGTGGAGAGTGTTTTTTTTCCTTGGAGTTTTTTATATTTATGTATTTTTATTTTTTTCTATTTTAACTTTATCAAATATATTATTATTTGGAAAAAAAAGTTGGATTTCAACACTAGTTAAAAAAATAGTAAGTCATAGAGTAAAAGTTGTGTCTCTATCTTTCGACAAATAATAGAAAAATGACATAAGAAAAAGGAAAGAATCCAAGTCCTTAAATAAGGGTTGTGTATTGCTAGCATCAACAATAATATCTGATATTATTTTAAGAATTTTACTCCTCTACTATCATTTCTAAAGTTCGAACTCAAGACTTTACAAGTGAATTATTATTTGTCCTGTTACTAAGAAAAAAAAAGGAAAGGTTGTGTACTATATTTTTTTTTTTCAAAATTTTTAAGACATAGTATTAGATATATTATTTTGACTATCAAATCAATATCAATATCAATATATATCTATATCTATATCTATATAATCTATATATCATATATTAGTCATGATATTCTCTACTTCTTTTTATGATAAGTTTCTAAGATTTAAAAAACGGTCCGCGACCGCAATATTGCTCGCAATATTGCATTTTCGGGGGAGACCGCATTCGCGATTTTCTGCAATTTTAGACCGTTATGATCGCATTTTTTCGCATTCATCCGCATCGCAATGCGACCGCGATCACGATTGCAACCGCAATTTAAATCCCTGATAAGTTTTATTTTCATAATTTACCATATGAAAATTTGTCATTCCCCCTCAATTAATACTTTGTTATGGCATATGAGTCACAGTCACGTAATTAATCTCCTAATAAATATTGTGCCATGATGAATCACATTTGTACAATTAGTGTAAAGAATTCAATCTCTTATTTATACATAATAATTTGTATTAAATTAAGAAAAAAAACTCATTAATTTCTTTCCCACATTTATTGCATTTTCATAATCTCTTTGATTTTTTTCTAGTTTATTGAACTTCTTAATTTTCATACTTTCTTCCTTTCTTAAATAATCTCCTTTCTTTCTTTTCCTTATTTATTGTGTTGTTATAATCTCTCTAATCTCTATCCTTAATTTACTATATTTTGTTCTCCAAACTTTTTTGATTTGCTGTGATTTTTGTGAAATTGATATGCTACTTATTATTATTTCTAATATATATTTTTTTTTGTTAGGATGCTTCACACTTTATCTTCTTTAATTGGATTTCAAAACTTTGTCTTCTTTTTTGCCTCTATCTTTTAAAGAGTCTCTTTTCGTTCCACTTCATCTTTCCATCTTCATTTTTAAGTACTCTTTCATCCACTAATTTTATGTATTTTTTGTAAGTTAATGCTGTACTTTTTTTTTCTTATGATGGTAGTCTTCTGAGTTTGAATTGAATTGTGTTCTCTATAGCAAATAGGAAAAGAATAGGAAAGATATTAATTGAAATTTTCAAAGTTTCACGCTCAATTGAAATTTATAAAATCTCCTACTTTTGATATTTGATTTGTATCAATGCTGATTTTCAATTTTCAATTCATTTATATTTTTAAGTGAAAATTTGGGTGTTTCATAATTTTTCTAGGAATCTTATTATTATTACTTTTTTGCGAGAAAAATTTAGTTACTATTGTTTTTTTTTCTATTTAGATTTATATTCCTCTTATTGTCATGATAAATTTAAAATGAAATTGCATTTATTTTTTTAAAGAATTTTTTATTATATAAAATATAAATTACTCTTCTTAACTTTGTGAATGAACTTAATTAAAATTTTTTAGTTTAAAGTTTTATAATGCTAATAATGCTATGTTTACTTTTCCATTTAACTCTGTGGCTTATAAAGTAAAATCTTACAAAGTTATTATCTAGAGCTTAATCTGATAAAATATATATCAATGGTTCAAGTACTTTAATACAAAATATTGGGTTTATATTCATTTTCTTATATGAAACAAACCCAAAGAAATGTCAATGTCCTGGCATTTGCTAATTTGATTGTAGGTTAGGGAAAAATTCCTTCAACTATTTTAGGAAGTCGAGGAAAAATTTTGATTTTTAATTGTAAATGTTTAGAAAAAGATAAATTTACAAATTGCAAACAATATATTTGAGTTAATACGAGAAATTTTTTTTAATTATATATGTGCTAATCTAATTTATTATTATGTATATTAAAAAATAAAAAAAATTGCACATTGCAAAGTAATTAAGGCTCACGCATTGTACGGATTACATTCTAGTTCTAAATTTAGTATAATATAATTTCAGTAATCACCATCTCTCCACTATGACGTGTGTCACTCTTTATCAATCAATTTCCCTCTAACTTTCGATATAGAATTTCTATACAAGTTTTTCATAAAAGTTCTTTGTCAATATTCCACTCCTAATAAACAACACCTACTTATTCTCTTTAAATAATTAATATAATAAATAATATCTTTCCCAATTATTTTTAAATAAATTAATGAACATATAATTAATTAATTCTATATATTATAATATAAATACAAATATCATCAAAATTATATTATTATAAATCTCACTTCATAATTAAATTTTTTATAATAACAACTTTTTAAATTATATGACTTCAGGAGATATATATGAGATTATTAAAATGAAAAATTTTCCTTATAAAAAATAAAAACATAGATAAAAGCACTTATATAATATATGGAATAAAAATACCATTGAAGTTATATTTAATATAATTCAGATTTTCTAATTAAAACTGTGATAATAATCATTTTAAAATAATATAAATTTGGTAGATATATATTTATAAATACCTAATTTTTATCTTATTGAAATAAACATATTTATAAAAAAATCTTATATAAGTATGGAATAAAAATATAATCAAATTGGTATCTATTATAATTTTCTAATTAAAAACTCATGACATTAGAAAATAACAGAATTTTAGTTTATTTTACTTTAAATTATAATCAATTAAATTATAATTAGTTTATTCTAAAACTTTGCAATAAAAAATATCAAAATTTTATTTATTATAATTCTAATTTAAATTAAAATGTTTTAAATCATTAACCAAAAAATTAATTCTTATACAATTTATTATATTTTTCGATTTAATAAAAAAAGATGATGATTATATCTAAAGTGTATGGAATATTTTCTAACTTTTTTTTAAATAATGGAAAATTTCCTGTTCACCATCGAAAAATATTTTATGTTTAATTTCTATTAAAAATGTCAATTCTTCTATGAAATCAAAGTATTGATAAGTTTTTAAATAAAAAATTATTTTAACTTATAAAGATAATCAATATAATAAGTAAGTCATAATTATTAAACAATTAAATCTGAAAGTTATTTTATTTTTAAATAAAAATTTAAAATTCATAATTTTAAGAAATTAAAAGACAACATTAAAAAAATTATCCATATTTTTATATAAATTATTATATGTCAATATTTATTAATATAAATTATGATATATATTTTAAAATTAAAATTAAAAATTTCAAAATTCAAGTTATAATCAATTACATGTTATTTTTAACTTTCAAATATATAATTATATATATTATTTCAATAAAACTCTTTTCCTTTATCGTGGCAAATATCTGATTTAAGTGAATTGAAAGAAATATAAATCAGTGAGCTCAGTTATTATAATTATTATTAAAATTTAAAATTTCAATTATTTATTAATATAAATATAAATATTTATTCTCTTATTATTAATTATATTATTTTAATTGCTTTATATAGCACAAAAAATTATGGCATATTTTTCCATGAAATAATTTATGATGTCTCAATTTTATATCTATAATTGCTACCATAAATTAAAAGCATTCCAATTTTGTTCGTAATTATTGCCAACTTATTTTGAACGATACCATTTCCAATTCAATTTGTTATAATTATAATCACCTAAAATTATTTGAATATTTATTAATTACTAACATAAATTAAGAGCTCTATATTTTCGTTCGTAATTATTGATATCTTTTAATTACTCAATTATTTTATATTTAATCTAATTTTTTTTGTAATCCCCCAAAATTAATTGAATAATTTATTAAGAATATCATAATGTGATTGACGTTCGACTAAAAGTTTTCAAAATTATCTATCCAAATAAACTTAGAGAGAAAATTCATGATCCAAAATTTACATCCTTTTTATTATCATTTTAATTATTCATTCTTGACCTTTCTATATTTAACTTCTTTTTATCATTCCATTTTCACTTTTGATCTTCACTCCTAACTATATTTCATACATCACACTACAAAAAATTTAACATATTGCAGTGATACATATATTGATGACATTTTCTCAATAGTCAATATATAAATCAAAGATGTATGACTAGAGATTTATCACTAAAAATGGGTTTGGCAACTATATTGAGACAACAATGTGTTCATTATAGAGATAATAAAAATTAAAAAATTATATATATATTCATATAAATTATATATTTTTCTTACACCAATATACATTTATACAAAGATATTTAAGATATAAGCTCCATTTTGTATAATAAATAAGTTAGTTAGTTTATATCTTATTGACTTAATTAATAAACTATAAGTTAACCTTTAGAATCGTTTTTCGTACTAACTTATAAGTTATTTAGAATAATTTATAAGTTCTAATTTAATAAACTACTTATAGTAGGTTATAGTTATAAATTACTACTTCTTCAAATTCTTTTTAAATCTATCTTATTCTTTTTAATAATTTACAGATGCCCCTTGTAACAAAAATCTAAATAATTTTTATAAAATATAATTAAATTAATTTTAATATAATTATATCTTAATTTTAAACTATAAATATATAAAAATATATATGTAAATAAATAATATCATAAAATATAATCAATTATATTTTAAGTAATTATAATTTATAATAAATAATAAAATAAAAGTTATATAAGTAAATAAATATATAAATTATAAAATATAATTAATTAAATATTGATATATTATATTTTTATTTTAAAAATTTAATTACATTAATATAATTCAATTATATATCTATTTTCATTAATATGTCCTTTTATACCATTTTATAATTTTAGTTAGTTTAATAGCTAATTTTATGAAACATTTTAACAAACTTATCTACTATCAATTGTCAATTAGTTTACCAGTTAGTAGTTATCTTATCAACTATCAATTAACTTATTAGTTATTTGCATAAAATGGAGCCATAATAATTATAATTAAAAAAATACCATGTATATATGTATAATATATAATATAAATGTATGATAAATAATATGATTATTTGTGAGAGACATTAAAGTTAGAAAAAAAAATGAGCACGATAAATTAACCTATGACATATATACAAAATATTTTTATGTAATTTTCATATTTATTTTAAGGATTAAAATATGATTTACTATCAGTGTAAATTAACTTTACATTATATCAATAAAAATTATTAAAATTCATTTGCCACTATTAAAAATTCTTCATTAATATTATTTTTTAATAATATATCTTTTTTTTATTTACTAATATTGTAAAACATTTAACATTGATATGAAACAAATTTAAACTCTTATTTTAAAATAATCATTCTAGATTGTGTTACGCATATAAATGTGAATTAACTCCTCTTCATTGTAAATATCTTTCAAACTCAAAATCTTTATAACAATCAATTGTTTTAAATAAAATAAAGCCATGACAATTAAATGTATAATGATATATATTTTAATTTTTTAGTGAAATTCAACAAAATATTTTATTCACTTAACAAAAAGCCAATCCTTGAATTAATACATTAATTTCTTTTGAAAACATTAATTTAGTTCATGAAGTTTATATCTATAATCAATACCAAGTCTAATGTACTTATTTAAAGATGAAATATGATAATTATTACCATTTAATATTAATTCAAGGTTATTAATTCTAAAAAATTGATGGACAACATTGAAAGGCTTTTAATTTTATTTTACGTTTAATTAAAATATTTTAGAATTAAATAAAATAAAGAATTTACACTTTTTAAATATTTTTATTCCATATTTGAAATAAAATTTTCTATTCATTTTCAAGTAAAATATGTTATGTCCATTTTTAATAAGAAATATGTTAATTTTTCAATCCAAGCTTATTATGTTTTAAAATAGAAAATAAGAAAAATTCAAATTTAATTATTTAAGGAGTATAAATAATAATAATTTTTTAAATAATGATCCAATTTTAGCAAATTTGAAAAATTCATGGATGTTATTTAAAATATATTTATTTTTTAAAATTTATTATATTTTTAAATTGAAAAGAATGTAATTTTGATAACTCACAGTATAAATATTTACAAAAGTTTTCTAAAAAATAAAATTCTTTTCACTGAATGAATATTTAATAGTAATTTTTATAAAATAAATTTAAATGCTTCAATTGACACATTAATAACTTTTATTTAAAATGAAAATCCAGTTATCACTATAATTTATAATATATCAAAGATAACCGTTCAATGATTAAGTCTAATAACTATTTCTATCTTAATATTAATTTAAATTTAAGGGTCACAGAAAATTAATAAAAAATCTTATAAATTTTATTTGTATTTTAAATTTAAAAGTTAAATACATTATAATTTAACCTGCTTATATTTTACACATTGTTAATATAAGTTATATAAATTTTATTCACTTAAAAATAATATAAGTTAATTTTTATTAAAAAAAACAGCTATTCCATCAATACATTTTCAACATTAAAAATTATCCCATAAATCTGATCATTGTAATAAAAAACAACTTGAACAAAATTATTTAAAAATTGAAATTCAAAATTATTACCTTATTAACATTAAATGAAAGACATTAATTTTAAAAAGTTAATAATTAACATTAATAATTTAAATTATATTTTTGTAGTTAATTAAGTATACTTGCATGTTGTCCTTGGTGGCAATTATTTAGTTATGCTATTATATTTTCTTTAAAAGGTATCTTAATCATGCACATTAGACATGATGAAAATATGAAATTAAGAACCAAGTTTCACTCTAAAGAAACGTAAATCTACAAAATAGCTAAATTGACAAGTGGTGTTTATGATGCACTAATTACATCAATACATCACCAGTTTAAATTGTTAGATTTCATATGTCTATATAATACTATAGATTGATGCAACGTGTATAGTGAAGTACCTCTCAAATAGAAACCAAATTTGAGTTGTTATATATATAATCATTTTTATATTATTTTATTAAAGAAAATTACTATTCTTCATATTCATATATAGAGATTAAAAATATTCACTTTTTTATTTAGATAAAAAATCATGTTATTAATTTAATAATTATAAAATAATAAAAAGTATTATAATTAATTTGTTATCACCATTAACTACTTCAATTAATAAAAGTATTTATTACAAATATGAGAGAGAATGGGCAAAATTGATTTAAATATTTTAAATTAATATCTCTATATTAAAATTTTTCAAATGCCTCTTATTATTTTATAACCATTAAATTAATAACATAGTTTTTTTCATTCAAATAAAAAATAGATGTTGTATTTGATAAAATAAATAAGTTAACTTATAACTTATTGATTGCAATAAATTAAAAGCAAACATTTTAAGTTATTTAGCATACTAACATATTTGTAAAAGTAAACTATTATTTGATAAGTTTCATGAGGTAGTATATAACTTGTAAACTAATAAATTTTTCAATTTTTTTAAATTCACCCTTTTTTCTTTTAATTAAATGATAATCTATATCTAATTATATAAATAAATATTTAACATATCCTCATTAATTTAATATAAATAAAAAAAATTAAGTAAATATATAAATATGTAATATTATAAAATATAATTAATTAAATATTAAGTTAAATAAATATATAATTTCCTAAACATAGTTAATTTAATTTTTAGTAATTATACTATTATTTTAAATATTTTAATTGGATTAATATAATTTAATTTTAAACTAATATAAATTAATTTCATTATTATATTTATATATATTAATATGTTCTTTTATATCATTTTATTTTTTAAACTAATTTTTATCAAATGCCTCTAATATATTCATTTAACTTATTAATTATTAATTATAAATTTTTAGTTATCAATTACCATTTATTAATTAACTTTTCAATTATAGGCTAATTTATTAGTTATTCGCCCTAAACAAAACCCACATATAAATGTAGAAATTAACCATTCCTTGATTATGAATCCGCATATAGATGTGAAGATTAACCTATGGTGGCATTTAACTCGTAAAATTTTTTATGGTAATATCATATTCTTATATTTGATTTAAGATTTGAAAAAAAAATACCTACGAATATCACATTTTCAGAAATTTTTTTACCCTAACATTCTTCCAAATATTCTTATGAGAAGAGGTGGGTATCTTGATTCTCATGAAATGGAAATGTGACATTAAAATTTTATAGTAAACCAAATATAAAAATTTTATATTCCCGTTAATTAAATTCTCAGGAATCATGTTTCTAGAAATGTATATTTTTTTGAAAATATAAGATCCCGTGAACCAAATACCACTTTCTAGGAATGTATGCTTTTCTGAGAATGTTATATTCCTATTAATTAAATTTTCAAAAATCGCATTCCTGATAATATATACTTTTTTGAAAATATAAGAATCAAATACCACCTATAATAAATCAAATCAACATCTCGTCTCTGGCACAGAATTCTTCAATAGAAGTTTTAAATGGGCCTATACTTTGCAGGTCCATAAGCCTTCCCGTTTGAAACCTGTTTAAAATGAGTTTAGATGGGTTGCGCCTCACGGATCTTAATCCATCAAATAGGACCATAATTTATGAGGATAGAGCCGATGCAAACGGGGACTAATCCATTAAATCTTAACAACCCACTTCAATAAACCCTATATATTAAACTTTAGAAAATCACATTAAATAAACATTGTATATCATTCAGGAAGCCCAATCTAAGCCCAATCCATTAAATCTTGGCAAATTCAACATAAATAATTAAAAACAATGAAATGCTAGAAAGTTTAAAATGCAATTACAAACCGATTCGTGGAATGGTCCGATCCTTGGAAGATTAGATAAGGGCCAAGGTATTTCTGATCTGTTTAAGAAATGGGTCCACTTTAGAAAATCACGTTAAATAAACATTGTAGCTCATTTAGGAAGCCCAATCTAAGCCCAATCCATTAAATCTTGGCAAATTCAACATAAATAAACATTGTAGCTCATTCAGGAAGCCCAACCTAAGCCCAATCCATTAAATCTTGGCAAATTCAACATAAATAATTAAAAACAATGAAATGCTAGAAAGTTTAAAATGCAATTACAAACCGATTCGTGGAATGGTCCGATCCTTGGAAGACTAGACAAGGGCCAAGGTTTTTTTGATCTGTTTAAGAAATGGGTCCACTTTAGAAAATCACCTTAAATAAACATTGTAGCTCATTCAAGAAGCCCAATCTAAGCCCAATCCATTAAATCTTGGCAAATTCAACATAAATAATTTAAAACAATGAAATGCTAGAAAGTTTAAAATGCAATTACAAACCGATTCGTGGAATGGTCCGATCCTTGGAAGACTAGACAAGGGTCAAGGTATTTATGATCTATTTAAGAAATGGGTCCGGAAGAATCAGTTTCCCGGAAGAAGGCGTGCATGGATCCAATCCGTGTATGTTTGACATCCTTGCTTCTTGGTAATTAAGAGTGTATTTAAATATATTTTTATTTTTATATTTGTAAAAAATATTATTAAAAATTATTTTTTAATTGAAAGAAAATAGATATTAAAAGACATTTAGTATTGTAAATAAAAAATACTTCATATAATTATAAAATTAATATTTTAAACAAGAAAACAAACTAAAAAATATTTAAATGTTATAAATTATTAAGATGATAAAAAAGACAATTTATATGCTCATAAAAAAAGTAACTTCCTTTCATTACTATACTTTTAAATATAATTTTTTAATTATAAAGTATAGATGTATTTGGTATATTTTCATTTGTATATAAAAAATAAAATTTTCTTACGAAAAATAATTTTTTAAAAAATAAAATCTTCATATTTTGTTTGAAATAAAATTTCTCAAGAATTTTTACTTCTCCATTATGCCAATTTGTGGTCATTAAAAGAAAAAAACACATGCATCAATTTTTTTTTCATGAGAGTCACACTTCTTATTTAATTTTTTTATCTGTCAAATGATCTTTAAATATAATTATAAATTATTTTAATTTACTAAGGAAATTGAAGATGTAAATTTAAAAGAAGGGTAAAAATGAAAAAAATTATAATAAAATAATCGGTTGTAATTAAAAAAATTGTGATCCAAAATTAATTTTTTTTCAACAAAAAAAAATGAAATTCACATGCATGACATGTTCGTCATAATGGAAGTACAATGTTATGGTTTGTTTTTTTTTTTAATTTATTTATTTTATTAGAAAGTATTTTTTTATAAAATATAAGTATAAAATATTAAAATGAAGGAAAAATATTTTATTTATTTAATGTTAAATATAAAGAATTTAAAGAAAGCAACTTTCTTTATTAAAAAAAAATTACTTTCTTCTATTTCTAAATTTTTAGATATCATTTTTTAAGCCATCAATATAAATAGCATATCATTTCTTCATTAATATATATGCAAATATGATTTCCTTATTAAAAATACTTTTTGATGAAAAAAACAAAGTATAGCTGCTAGGTGTTTTTTTCTATGGAAAGTTCAAGTGGTATTATTTTAACTAGCAAGTGAAAATAGCAACAAAAGTGTGCTCAAGAAAAACTTGCCCCCTCTATTTTTTAAATATTATTTAAAAAATTTATTCTTATTTATTTATCATTTTAAAAAATAATATTGCATTTAATAAGTTTATTTAGTAATTAACTTCTAATAAATGATATATTAGTAAATTAAAACTCATCTTTCCTAAAATCAAGATTATTTATTATTTTTCATAATTTTTATATAGTATCCTTAATTGACATTTAAAAAAGAGAAGAGGGAATATTTTATTTCACAAAATATTTATTAATTATTTTTTTGTCTAGGGACACCAATATCTGTTAGCCACATTAGACCCCAATTAATTCAAAGTTAAGTCAATTAGACTCCTTTTATGAAGCAAAACTCTCCCAATACCTATTTTCTTTATTCACAATATTTAAATTCAAAATTTTGCTTAAAAAGATCAAATTCCTAACTACTCAAACTAACTATTTATTGATGTATTTTAGTACGTGTAAGTCATTTTCAATAAATTTATACATTTTCACTACATATGAAATTAAAGAGCATATCAAATGAGAGGAATATTTTTAAATAAGAGCAAAAGGAATAAATCTTAACCATCGAATTTAATATTAAAATGTTAGAATTAAAACAAAAATTTATGTAATTTTTTGTAAGTGATCATATGATTTTTTAAGTAATTATGTAATTATATGACTTTCAATTATATTCTAATCTTGACCATTAATCCAAGATCTAATGGCTAAATTTTTTTTACATGAAAATACTCCTCTCATTTAATATATTTTCTTAAAACTATAAAACCTTTTTGAACAATTTTCCGTTAACACTTTTCATTCACATCTTTTACAAATTAATGGAGTTTTAAAATTTTGGATTCACCAAATTGAAATTGCAAGAAAATGTGAGAGTAAACATGTAGAAGTGAAAATAATTTTTATTTTAATTAAAAAATTAAAAATTTAACATTTTTAAAAACTTTAATGGATTATTTATAAGATTTAGAATTTTAAAAAATTGTGTGACACTAAATCTTGTTTAAGAGTTATTAATATTTTTCATAATATTAATTTTTGTGTTTTCTTTAATGACTTGAGCATATAACTCACTACACTTTTCATCCATGCTATTTGCAAAAAACCCCTTTTTAGGAGCAGAGAACTAGGGCAGTGTAATACATATATATGTATGTGTATAACATCTCTTATTCTTGTTTTAATGCACAAGGAGGTTCCTTCAAGTAAGAATTTAAAATAAAATATTCCTTTTTTAATGTATAATGACAAATTATCACTTAAATAACTGATTATTTCATGAAAATTTAAAAATTATGCCAATTTTATTTCTTGTCATGAAAATGCAGAAACTAAAATAAACATACAGGCAAACTAAAAAGTTTATGTTAAAATTTTACTAATGGTAAAGCATTATTTGTGTCAAAAATTAAGTTATAAGAATAGTTTACCCATTAAGAAGTATCACTTGTATCATGATTTAAGTGAAGAATTTTACCCATGATAAAGTATCATTTGAGTTTAATGGTTTACATTAATTTGTTATAGCTTAATGCAAGCCAAAAGCCTTAATGATGATATTTTTCTTTCATGATTTTATTTGAGGTTGGATAAGATCATGGGTATATCTTTCTTGTCATAATTATATTCATAGTTATAGGAATCTATTAACCATAAGTAAACTTAGGGCTAGAAATATCATTTATGCAGCAATTTTTTTTTTGTTATGTATAATTTTTTTATTATGCTTACTTATACCATGGGCCTAATCAACATGTATTTCTATGTTTAGATGGTTCAATTGTGAAAATGTTGACCTTGTCACTACAAAAAAAAAAGGAAAACTTAAAGCAACGACTGTTGTTGTCATTATAAATTGGATGTCATTACTCTAAACCTAAAGTGACAAAAATATCATTGCATTAGGGTTAGTGCTTAAGCTTAATAGCAATTGAAACTAGAATGACAACCTAGCATGCTATAGTTTATGAGTTAGTCTACAAAGAGGACACATGCCATCACAATAAATGTCATCGACTATAACTTGATGACATAATATCTAGCTTATAGCGATAATAATCTCACCATTTTTATAATCATTTGAATTATTATTAAAAATATTATGTTTGTAGTCATTGTTATAAGATTTTTTTACAAAAATAAATATATAATAATTAAAATTAATTAGTTAAATTATTTAATAATCATTGAAATTATAATATAAATGTCAATATATATATATAAACAAAACCCCTAAATGGCTACTCTCGAACAATGTGTTGATATTGTGTTCATACTACTTGATTATTAAATATTAAGATCCAAGTTGCTACTCTTGGGCTATCATCCTCTCTCAATCATAATTTGTGTTAAATTACTATTTCAAAATAGACAAAGATGATCTTATTTCTTTTTCTATGTTACTAACTTAATGGAGTGAATTTAATAGTACTAGTAGCAAGAAAAAGCAAGTATTTCCAAAAATGTTTTCTAGTAATGAACTTAAGAATATATATATATGGAAGTCATATATAGCATGAAAATTTGATCCTAGTCTATTAAACCTAAGATATCAATACTATTAAAGGATAAAAAATGGAGTAAACTTTAGAAAGCAAGGAATTGCTTTACTACTTGTGTTATAAGCTTGTAAAAGTACTCAAATATTGTTTCTCCTGATAAGATTTTTGTACAACTCTTTATTCTTCTTTCTTATTTGTAAACCCTTTTCTCTTGGTAATATTGCTGACTTCTAGGAGATATTGTTGTTGTTGAGGTTTGGTTCTAAAATTCATCACCTATATCACTTTTGTTATATCCCTAATAGGACCATGGGTCGACATTACAACCAACCTATAACCAAATGCAATCAAATATAATAGTGAAAATTTAATCCAAATGTTGAACAATTTAAATTAATTAATACAAGCACTCAGTTAACTATTAACTAATACTTCATCAAGTTTTCATTGAGTTTAACATATCTAACTTCAACAATAATAATACAAGTGTAAGTGAATCAAGAAGTATTATCAATGGAAGAGAGAAAACTTCAAGTTATGAAGATGTTAATATTGCATTAAAAGATTTCTCAAAATCAATATGGGTTAGACTTGATGAAATATGTTCAACATCTAGCAATCCAAAAAATATTAAAGAATTTGAGGCTACTAAAGAAAACGATACTATTAAATAAGAGAATGACATGGAAGAGTCTTCAGAGAACTGCATAAAAGAAAAGTTCAACAATCAAGATAGTGAATATATTACTAAAGCCTATTAAAATATCAAGAAAATTTAGATGATGGTAATCCTATAATTCAACAATTAATAAAAACAATCAACTACTTGAAGAATAAAGCAATAGTTTTTTGTTGGAGTTGAATTACTTGACTTGAATGAAGTACAACACTTGATCAATTTTATCAACATATTAAAGTTTAATATTTAAGTATTTTTAAAGAAAAATCATTTCAAAGATTGTTATAACCTCGTGAGGTTAAACTTATAAAATTATTCTAAATATTTGTTTAATTGGTATGAAAGAATTCAAGTTCAATATATCAACTTGAGTTTAAGTACTTTCCAAGTGAAAAGGAATGTTGCAGGAGCAAAAGCTAAAAGATCTTATGAAAAATTCAATCCTACAAAATGTGATAAGGAATTAATAATTATTGTATTTTATTTAGTTTTTGATTTATTATGTTATTTAAATTTTAGTTTTTGTATTTAACTTCTTTTATTTTTATGAAGTCTCACATCAAATGGAGTAAGAGTTTTTAGTTTATGGGACTAGTATAAATAAGCATGGTCCTACATTGCTTATGTTTAATAGGTGATTTCCATAAGATTAGTATATATATGTATCCTATTGGGGAGTTTTATTTATCTAATATTCAATTTAAATATTAATAAAGTATTTTATTTCAGTTATCTTATTTTATTTTTTAATGTGCTAGAAATTTATTTTCCCACTTTCGCTTTTCATCTTGTGTCATTTTTTTAGGCCTTTATAACAATGACAATGTCATCGCTTTAAAGAATTACCTTAAAAATTAACAATTCTTCCCTCTAGTGTTTTTAACCTATAAAGCGATGACATTAGTATTATCGCTTTAGTCTATATTAATGGATTTTTTTAATGAATATATATATATATATATATATATATATATATATGCAAATAACAATATAATTATATCTTATTAGCTATCATAAGGTTTGACTTATATTTAAGTGATCCAATAAAGTTTAAGATTAAATAGATTTAAATAATCTCATTGATTATGAGTTTTTAAATGTAAAGACCTTAAAAAATAAGTTAGTGGTTATGGTCTCCAATTAGGTGTAAGGGATTTATTTTCTAATATCCCATATTTAGGAAATAGAGAGAGATTTTCTACAAAACAAATAATTTGTATCAATTTGAAAAATTAAGAATCATGAAACCATAATCTTATCAGTTCTTATGGATTCAGCTATGCTTTCATATCTATTTTATTCTTCTCAATGATTAAACATGAAATATTCGGGTTTTAATAATGGATTTTTATTATTATCATAATTAAAGTTTGCCTAACACTTGCTTTATGGATTTGATTGAAATATATATATTTATGGATTATACATTTATGAATTTAAATTCAAATTTAACATCTTTTATTCTTTAGTTTTGGGTATTTGATATTTTAAATTAATTGATTAAAGTAACATGCTACTAAAGTGACACCTTTTGTATAGATTGATTAATTTGAAATATTAAGATAGCTGTATGTTTAGGCTTCATATGCGTAATGATTGGCCCAAAGAAAAATTATTATTCGGATGAAATTCAAACACACCTATATGATAATTATATCACAATTATCAAGTTTCTATGAGTATTAAGTCAATCAAAGATAGCAATATTATTTGATAGGAATTTATTGTCAATATTTGATTATACACTAAGAGTAACACTTGCAAGTTGAATTTTTTTGGTCAAAAGATTAAATGTCAATGTTATGTTATGTATCTTATGATAGGAGTTGCCATTATCTAAATCTGTTGATCATGTTAAATTCATATTTAATTATAAGCTTGTTGCTTTATTTATTTTTTCTTTATTTAGTGATTGCTTTTGCATCTTTGTATTTACAAACATTAATTCCATCCTTATGTTAAATGGCATAAATGTTGAGGATTAGAAAGGCAACATCATGATCACTCTTAGTTTCACAGATCTAGATCTTACTTTTTTAAGTTAAACAACCCTCTACTTTTGCAAATGCAAGTTTCTTTAATGATAAAAAGGATTTGGAAAAGTGGGAACCCTCAAATTGCATAAGTCATATATCATGAAATATGCAATTCTAGAATCTTATAGGGGCATAATGTTTAAAGAGAATGATATTAAATTGTTTTTTAAAGAACTTGAAAAATGTTTTACTAAAAAGGAAATTGTGAAGATAAGTACCTTTTTGGACAGTCTTGTTTTCATGAGGTATAAGGGCAAAAGGAACATTAGAGAATACATCATAGAAATATCTCATTTTGCATCAAAACTAAAAGCACTGAAGTTAAAGCTATCTAAGGACTTGCTTGTGCATTTAGTCCTATTTTCTCTTCTTACACAATTTAACCAATGTAAAGTTAGTTATAACTACCAAAAGGAGAAATAAAATCTTAATGAGCTCATTTTACATTGTGCAAAAAAAAAAGAGATATTAAAGTAAAAAAAGGTTGAGAATGCTCTTTTGACTTCAACTTCTAAAGATAAAAACAAAAAGATAAAGAAATATTAATAAGTCAGAGTTACTCTATCATAGAAGAAGTAATATAAGAAACAAAAATGGTAAATAAGAGAATTTGCTTGCTTTTTTGTAGAAATGTTTCTCATAAGAAGAAAAATATATGCTAAGTATCACGTTTAGCATGTAAAGGAAGTACACTTCTTATTTGGTTTGTTCTAAGGTTAATTTAACTTTAGTGTTTAAACATACTTGGTAGATAAATTTTAGTGCTGCTACTCACATAATTATGTTTATACAGGGTAGCTTGAGTTGCCAAAAGCCAAGTGATGGTGAAAGATACATCTATGTGGTTGATAACAAGTGATTTGAAGTTAAGGCAATTAAGACTTTTTGGTTATTGTTAAAAGTTAGATTTTATTTGGATTTGAATTAAACTTACATTATACCTTCATTTAGATATAATCTATTTTCTATTTTTGTATTAGACAAATTTAGTTACTTTTATTCTTTTAGAAATAATCAATTTAGTCCTTTTTATAATTTTAAACTTGTTAGTTTTGATTATTTATTTGGATGTGATAACCTTCACATGCTTGATACAAATGCCTTATTTAACAAAACCCTACATGTTAATTCATGTAGCATTAAAAGGAAATTAACCAATGAGAATTCTGCATCATTTTGGCACAAGCATTTAAGGTACATTTATTGAAAGAC